>JAOTAZ010000219.1:20945901-20958139 GCA_025629785.1 Erythroxylum oxycarpum | reverse complement strand
TACCCCGTTAGACAAACGGGAGTATGCCTACTGCATGCAAGTGAAAGATAGAGGTCGGGATCAGTTGCGTCTGCATTTAGTATTTTATTATTTGTGTAAATTTATATTCCGCAATTTTTGAAAAATAGTGTTTTGTAATTATAGTGGGCCCCAATTGGCTATTGAGTGGTCTGATTGAGTGCTCTAGCACGCCACCTTCGCGGGCACGGACTCGGATATCACCATCGATATCGGGTTCGGGTCTTGCGGGAGTGGGGTGTTACAACACGGGTGTGTATCAAAGCGTGCAAAACTACAAACCAACTCTCTGTAAATATTGCAACTTTAAAATTTGAGGCTCAAACACAAAAATCTATGCACGTTAACATTATAACTCATAAACACGCATACCCTAACATACTAATTATGCACAATTCTTTACAAGATACTTAATCTTTCTATCCTAAAACACATCAAACAAAAATTAATTAATTAAAACTTATACGAACATGAAAGAAAAATAAGATAATATCTAAATTGAAATTAAAACTAACTCATGGGATGCTTTCCATGTAGTGCTTTTAAAAGGTTTTTAGCTCAACGTAACCTGTACATTTACCTTCATCCTGGGTTTATGATCAGTGGTTTGCTTCCACCTGTTTCTCCACATAAGGGTTTTATAATCTGTAAGTAAGCCAATTGTTGTAAGATAATAACAAGAACATAATTTATCAAATTAATAAATCCAATTACATTCATTAATGCCCTTTTTAACAACAAATTGTTAATAAAAAAAGGGAATAATAAAACTCCCTAAATTTTCGGTTGACTCGAATAGTTTTTTTTAGGAAGTAGGAAACATCCACACTTAAGATGGCTACTAATGCCTCATCAGTAGTTTTCTTATTTGGTTCCTCTGTCAGCTCTTTCTCAACCACCTTTGTCCACTCTTATTCTTCTTCTTGTTCTTAGACAGGGGTTTCAGACTTATCTTCTTCATTTATCTCCTGCCACTTCTCTACTTCATCTTCTTGGATGGAGACTTCCTCTTCTTCTTAGTCTTCTTCTAAAAGCTTGTTTCTGCTCCTAAGTTTGATTTCCATTCCAAAGTCTTTAGGATATGTTTTAGTAGGACTAGGCAAACTCCCCTTCATCTCATTGGATATTATCTTCGCTAAATGGCCTATCTAACTTCCCATATTCTATATCGAAGCCTTTGTTTCCTAATACCTCATGATTGATTCTCGAATGAAATTGGCCATTATATCTTCCAGAGTTGGCTCATTAATTGAGGGTGTTTGGTGCTATAAATTTTCAGTTAGAGTGTAATCATTCCATCCATAGGTATAAGAATTGTTCTAGTTTGAATTATAACTATTCTCGTAAAGTGCACTTTGAGGTTGCTTGTATATGCTCAGTTGATCCCATATATAAGTTGGTGCTTGAAATTCATGATTGTAGTAAATACTCCCATAAATGTTGCAAAATAGCGTAGACATCGATTAAGCCTTGAAAAACATATGAGGAAACCTTTCTCTTTCATACGGTGATGTTATAAATTGCGAAGACATTTTCTAACTCCTATAAAAGTATTATTCGCTCCATCTATCTATTGTGAGTTTTGGCTCTGATTTTGAATGTCAATATCCTTAAAAAAAGTCAAAACTCACTGTCAAAGTAGAAAAGTTCATAAGAAAATTAAATGAATAAGCCAAAAATACAATAAGATACAATAAAAATATAATAAATACAAAAATAATGACTAGAGTAATAGAATTCAGGTTTTCCTAATATCAAAGTCCCCAACAACGATTCAAAAACCTTGATTAAATTTTTCTAACTGTGTTAATTATGAATCAACTATAAGTGCACGGTGTAGCTGTAGATAGTACCAACAAGTACAGGTCGATCTCACAAAGACGATGAATACTAGTAATTACCGTTGTCCTATTATCTAATTTAAAATTTTGGTTTTGATTTTCAATCAAAGAAAATAAAACTTAAGCAAATAAAATAAAATAAGTAGCAATATTGGATAGAGAAATAAGAAATCACTTAGGAAATTACCTATATCAAGAATTAGTGTCTAGGTTTCGAATCCACATAAAAACCCTTAACTAGTTGATACTTTATCATGCAATTGTTTTATTAAATATTGGACAAAATTACTATAGTATGCTAATAGCTCTCTCGAGTTTAATAATAACTAATCTTAAGGTTGTTAATCGAATTACTCAGGTTAAAGTTTAGAGGATAGCTTTATCGAATTGTGAATTCCAATATTAGATTTGAATCTAATCTAGAGGATTTATGTCAACCTTGTTAAGTCAAAATGACTTTACGATTAATAATTTTGATGAAAATCAAATAATAATAATAATAGAAGAAAGTAAGACGAAGCTGCGAAGCGAAGAAATTAAGACGCAAGCAGAAAAGTAAGATGCAAGCCGAAAATAAGACGAAGCGGAAGTGAAAAGTAAGACGCAATAAAATAAGATGAAGTGCGGAGGCGAAAATAAGACGAAGCGCAAAGATGAAAGAAAATAAGACGAAGCGGATACGAAAAGTAAGACGCAAGAAAATAAGACTAAGCGTAGAAAGTAAGACGAAGCGAAGCCGAAAATCAGACGATAGAAAATAAGATGAAGCAGAAGTAGAAACTAAGATGAAGACCTGATACCACGTCAGATGGTTAATTAGTCTGAGTTAGTTACAGAACTCTATTGAATAACTGTTTCTTCAAAGATCAAGAAACAAGAAGAAAGAAGTAGTTATCAAGAAACAGTTGAAGACGAAGGCTATAAATACGAGTTAAAGTCGAAGACTGAAGAAGTTAGAGATTTTAAAAAGTTATAAAACCATTGTATTAATTGAGCTAAACTCTAGAGCTATATTGTCTGTAACAAAGCTCGAAACACCTTTCAGTAGAAAGAAGAAAAGCTAAAAGCCTGAAGAGGTTAGGTGAAAAGAATACTTGTTATAAGAGACCTGAAGAGGCTCGGTGAAAAGAATACTTGCATTTTTTAGAAGTATAGTGAAATCTCAGAAAGGATTCTGAGGATTGGACGTAGCCCACGGCTTGGGGTTAACTAGTATAAATCTGTTGTGTTGATTCTTACTCTCAACTCTCAACTTTTATTCTTGTTGTTTTATACAAGTACTTAGATGCGAATTGCAATACTTCAAAAAACTGTTATTCAATAGTTCTGAAAAGCCAAGTTTTCAAAAGAAGTTTTGAAAAGGGGATTGTATTCAAGAAAAGGATACACAATTCAACCCCCTTCTTGTGTGTTTTGTATATCGAATATTAAGTCTATACTAATGTGTGATTTACTTCAATTGTTATCAAAGCTCAGTGTCCAAGAACCACCTTAACAAAGTGTGGATAAAGATCCATGGCAGAATCGCACGTATATATAGCTGAGGACACTTTCGTCACTAGAGCTCCTACGTTCAATGGAGAAGACTACCATTACTGGACAGACAGGATACGACTCTTCATTGAATCTACTCATATCGACTTTTGGTAAATAATAGAAAATGGACAGTATACACCGGTAGATGAAGAAGGAAATGCTATTCCATGAATCAGATGGTCTATAGATCAAAAGGCAAGATTCCAGCTGAATTCAAAGGCCAAGTTCTTTTTAAGCTGTGCCCTAAGCAGAAGTGAGTATGATAAAGTTCACGGGTGCAACATTGCAAAAGAGATATGGGATACACTATCCATCATACATGAAGGCACTAATCAAGTAAAGAAATCCAAGATAAGCATTCTTGTACACCAGTATGAGCTGTTCAAGATGAAGGACGAAGAGTCTATCGATAAGATGTTTGGAAGATTTCAAACTATGATTAATGGACTTAAAGCTCTTGACAGAACTTATGATAATAAAGAGCACATTAGAAAGATCCTCAGAAGTCTACCAAAGAGATGGAGACCAAAAGTTACCGCAGTACAAGAAGTCGAAGACTTTAGCATGTTAAAGCTTGACGAATTGCTTGGATCCCTGAAGATACATGAAGTGGAACTCGATGCAGAAGATAAACCCAGACAAGATAAATCTATAGCATTGAAGGCCGGACAGAAGAATCATAAGAATCAGATGAAGAGGAGTTCATCGTCGAAAGCACTGAAGATCGAGGAAGTTAAGAATGATGACTCTAGTGAATCAGATCAAGATTCGAGTGAAGAAGATGATGAAATATCCTTTATCTCGAGGAAGATCAAATGCATGTGGAAGAAAAAGGCAAAAGGAAACAAAGAGTCCTCCTTCAAGAAGAATAGCAAAGATGAAAGAAAGAATGAGAAAGCATCTGTCATATGCTAGGAATGTAATAAACCGGGGCACTACAAGTTCGAATGTCCATTGCTGAAAAGAAAGCCAAAGAAGAGTAGAGAAGGCAAGAAAAGCATGATGGCAACCTGGGAAGATCTGGATTCGTCCAAATCAAATACTAATTTAGAGGCATCGGTACAAGCAAACATTTTCCTGGTAGCCAAAGAAGAAAGTGATGAAGGGGTAACCTCAAAATTTAGTGAATTACAAGATGCATACTTAGAATTATTAGAAGATTCTCATGCAATTCTGAAGCAGTACAAATTGCTAAAGAAAAAGTACGTAGAAAACTTGAAAAACACGCAAGTGTTAGAAAAGGAGAACGTCTGCTTAAAGAAACAAGTAGACGAGATGAAGAAAAAAGTAGTCGTAGATAGATATGAGGAGATCAATCAGCTGAAACAAAGAATAAATAGTCTTTCAGCTGATCTATCAACATTCATGAAGAGTATTAGAAAAATGAATGATATACTAGGGAAATACAAACACCCTAATGATAAAACTGGATTAGGGTTTACCAAAAACCATATTCAGCATAAAAAGAATTCTGCTCATTATAGGAAGAAATTTCAACAGTTGCATCATCGTTATACTATGAATTATGTTAAAACCAACCCTAAAAGACCCAAGAAAATTTAGGTACCTAAGAGACAAATAATATCTCCTACAGATATCCTTCCTTGGAAGAAGTAACCAGCACCATTGGTACTTGGACAGTGGATGCTCGCGACACATGACGAGAAGAAGGTCTATGTTCCTAGATCTTCAATAGAAGAAGGGAGGATCGGTAATTTTTAGAGACAACTAATAGGGCAAAATCATTGGAATCGGTAAAGATTCTTTTGCATGTATTGATAATGTGCTGCTAGTTGATGGTCTGAAACATAATTTGATCAGTGTCAGTCAATTATGTGATTTTAGTTTTGAAGTGTCTTTTAATCAAAATTCTTGTGAAGTCAAAATCAAAGATAGGTCCATATTCTTTTATGCCAAAAGACGAAACAATCTTTACAAAATTAATTTAGAAGATTTACAAAGTCAAAATATTTCTTGTTTTATATCAACTACTGAAGAAAAATTGATTTGGCATAAAAAGTTAGGTCATGTTAGTTTTAAACATATTTCTAAGTTGATTAAACATGATTTGGTAAGAGGATTACCAAAAATAAGTTTTAACAAGGATTTTTTTTATGAAAGTTGTTATAAAGGAAAACAGGTTAAAACAACATTTTCTTCTAAAAATATTGTAACTTCTTCTAGACCTCTAGAGTTGTTACATATGAATTTATTTGGTCCAATTAGGGCATTGAGTCTTGGTGGAAAGAAGTATGGTCTTGTTGTTGTTTATAATTTCACTAGATTTTGTTGGATACTATTTTTATCACATAAGGACGAGTCTTTTAATTGTTTCAAAGTGCTTTCCAAAATGTTACAAAATGAGAAAGGTTTTTCAATTGCTAGTATAAGGAGTGATCATGGTGGTGAGTATGAGAATGAGAAATTCAGGATTTTCTGTGAGGAGAATGGAATTTTTCATAATTTCTCTGCTTCTAGAACTCCACAAGAAAATGGAGTTATAGAAATGAAGAACATGATGATTCAGGAAATGGAAAGGACTATGCTGTGTGAAATAAATCTACCTAAGTATTTCTGGGCAGAAGATGTGAATACACCTTATTATATTCAAAATAGAATACTTCTGTGACCTTTGTTAAAGAAAACTCCATATGAGTTATGGAATGGAAGGAAACCTAATATATCCTACTTCCATTCATTTGGTTGCAAGTGTTTTATATTAAATACAAAGGAAATTCTGGATAAATTCGATTATAAGACTTATTCGGGAATTTTTCTAGGCTATTCATTATCTTCGGAAGCTTATAGGGTTTACAACCTTACCTCTAAAACTGTTGAGAAGACTATTCATGTCAAGTTTGATGATAGTTCTCAACCAAGTAAGAGCGATGATACTGATAATGAAACCCTATCAGTACCTTTGGTTGAAAGTGAAGATAAGTCACCATCAGATACTTTTTTGGACAAAGTTGAAGATATTCCTGAGACTCTTGATTTGAAAAGAGATTGGAAATATAAGAGTTTTCATCCAGAAGAATTGATTATAGGAGAGACCTCAGAAGGTGTGAGAACTAGGTCTAAATTTAGAAGAGAAGCCAACGTTGCTTTTATCTCTGAAATAGAGCCTAAGAAAATTGTTGAAGCTCTTTAAGATGAAGCTTGGATTTTAGCCATGCAAGAGGAGCTGAACCAGTTTACTAGGAATAAAGTTTGGCCTTTAGTTCCCAGACCCTCTAAGAAGTCCATCATAGGAACTAGATGGGTTTTGAAGAACAAACTAGACGAGTCAGGAAGAGTAAGTCGGAACAAAGCAAGATTAGTAACACAAGGCTATAATCAACAAGAAGGAATAAACTATAATGAGACTTATGCTCCTATAGCAATACTAGAAGCTATTAGGATTTTGCTTGCATATGCTGCCTATCATGACATAAAGCTATTTCAAATGGATGTGAAGAGTGCATTTCTCAATGGCTTTATAGATGAATAAGTTTATGTGAAGCAACCTCCTGGTTTCGAGGATGTTAAGAAACCATACTATGTCTATAGACTTCATAAAGCTTTGTATGGATTGAAACAAGCTCCTCGAGCTTGGCATGATCGTCTGAGTTTTTATCTTATTGAGAATAAGTTTAGTAGAGGTCAGGTAGATAACACATTATTTAGAAAGTGCATTAAGATTGATTTCATCGTAGTTCAAATTTACCTTGATGATATCATATTTGGAGCAACGTCAAAGAAGTTATGCACTTGTTTTGAGAATTTGATGAAAAATGGGTTTGAGATGAGCATGATGGGTGAGTTAAAATTCTTTCTTAGGTTGCAAGTTAAGCAAACCGAAGAAAAGATTTTTATCCATCAATAGAAGTACATTAAGGAACTGCTGATTAAATATGATATGGAAAAAGTGAAACCAATGTCAATTCCGACGCATCCTTCAAACCTTTTATCTAAGGACGAAATTGACAAGAAGGTTGATCAAACCCTGTATAAAGGGATTATAGTTCTTTACCTTACCTTACAGCAAGCAGACCTGACATACTGTTTAGTGTTTGTTCATGTGCAAGATTTCAGGCAGATCCTAGAGAGTCTCATTACATTGCTATTAAAAGAATTTTGAGATATCTATTAGGTACTATTGATCTTTGCTTAATGTATGGGAAAGATAAAGATTTCAAGTTAATTAGATATTGTGATGTGGATTATGTCGGAGATAGGATTGATAGAAAGAGTACGAATGGAGGATGTCACTTCCTTAGCCACAACCTAGTTTCTTGGTCGAGTAAGAGGCAAAGCTCAATCGCTTTATCAACTGTAGAAGTCAAGTATATGTCAGCCGCAAGTTGCTACTCACAGACGTTGTGGATTAAGTACCAGTTAAAAGACTACTCAGTACAAAAATAAGAGATCCAAATCTACTGTGACAACACAAGTGCCATCAACCTGTCGAAGAACCTTATACAACATTCGAGAGTCAAGCGTATCAAAGTTAGACATCATTTTCTACGAGACTACATTCAAAGGAAGATCGCGAGTCTTCAATTTGTTGAGACGAACTATCAATGGGAAGACATCTTCACTAACCCATTGAGTGAAGAAAGATTCAAGGAAATCAGAAGAAACCTTAACATGGTGATGTGAAGTGATCAATCGTCTGACACGTCATGTCCCAGATAAAAGGTCGTAAGAGTTAACAGTAATAGTAACAGTAAGTTACAGACAATAATTTCTGTCGCAAGAAAGTTTTGGAGCGAAAATTTCTCATAGTCTTGAGAACACCACCTATTCTAGAACACTCTTGACATACCCTAACATTGACTTTTGAAGAACTCTCAACAAAATTTTTTCATTACTCTGTTTGGATATCAAACCTTCTTTGCTCACACACTTAACTTCAAAAATCGACTTCACCTCTTTGAGAAAGATATTTGTGCATTCAGTTCGTTGTTAACTACAGAAGCAAATTGAGCCAGCAATGACCAGTGGAAGACTTGTTGATTTTCAGTCCTTGAAGCGAGACAAGATGGATATTGAACTGGAGATTGTGGCAGCAGAATGGAGGAATTTCTTTCGAGTTCGTGAGATAGTCCACACGAATGAAGTCTATGACTTCTGGAAGAATGTGGAAGTGGTAGAAAATATTCTTGTATCAATGGTGGATAGTTTGTCGATTATAGTGACACTGAAGTTAATCGAAAAGGTCACTTAGTGTCCATGTGTTAGGGAGAAGCTCACGAGTAGAGCTCGACGGATGACGCAAGCTAGCGTGAAGGAGATTCAGATCAATCGAAAATTTTATGAAAGCAATGATCCAAAGGAGAAGAAGGCCTCAAGTCTTGTGCCAAAGGCCAGGGTTCTACGCTCACTTCTTTTTCATTGTGTTCTACCAAGAATAGGATCAAGGCATTTAGTGACAACATTAGATGAACAACGCCTATTTTATTTACTCAATCGCCAGCCTATAGATTTACCTTTTTTATCTTCCATTATATAGTAAAGTCGAAGAAAGACTTGACCACCCTAGCATATAGGATGATGCTGACAAGAATATTCAAAGATTCTAGAGTCCTTTTGGAGAGAGGAAACAGGATGAAGCTGAATATCAAAAGCACAATCAATTCTGCAACAATTGGTAAAATGGGCTTGAAGAATCTGGAAATAGAAGAAACAGATTCTCAGACGTTAGCAAGGATTGAGGGGGAGAGTGCTAAAAAGGTAACTCCCACAAGTAGGTCAAAATCTCAATCCACTGAAAGAATGTCTGCAGAAAGAGAAAAGAAGTCGTCAGATGATCAAAGGAGAATTAAGACGATTTCTCAACAAGGAGAAAGCCAAGTGCGGTATATAGAGAAAGTGTCCTTGAAAAGAAATGGGGAGATACTTCTTTCAGGGATACCTAAACAAGCAAAAAGGTCACCCAGAGTACGAACCCTACGTAAGCAAGAGGAGAAGAAAGGAAAAGAGTTAACTTATGGTGGAGACTTTGTGAAGAAAGCACCTCAAGCAACCAGGTCTTTAGTCTTAATCTTAAAGGAAGATTTAGCAAAATTGGCTAAAGAGACTGAGATAAAGAAGAAATTGGAGTTTGAAAAGAAGAAACCCCAACCTCAACAACAGACTCCTAGACTGATTGAAGAGAATAAAAAGTTGAAAACCAGTGAGAAGAAGAGCACTCTTACTACTGTTCAGATGAAGAAAACAGTTGAACACAGTCTAACACAGGTCAACCTTTCTCAACCTTTAAGGAAAGAGGATTTGAGAATGAACATTATTGAAGAAATTCAACCTGTTAAAAGTAATAGCTCTATCATCATTAGAGAAACCCTGAAAAGGTCAGTCAAGGTACAATTTCAACCAATTCTTGTAAATAGTGCTACAATGCATCTATTGAATGATGGAGAGATAAGGTTGTATAGTGTTTTGCGAGATGAAAGAACCAAACCATATCCCACACAGATGTCAAAGTAGAGGTACACTATATCTCCAGTTACAAAAAGAACTATGATCAAGATTGTACCTGACATACAACCAAGACCTTACATTGTTCGCAATGTGAAAAAAGGGAAGAAGAAATTGTATCCTGAAGGGTTAACAAGTGATCTGACAGAGGAACAGATAGAGGCCGAAATGAGAAACATTGAAGAGGCGTGCTATGTAGCCCAGCATAAAGGAACTTATGTTTCCCACTACATTTCGAAGGCATCAGGAAGCAATTGTGGTTATCGAACCACTGAAAAATCTTCTCAGGTAGTTGGAAAACTTACAGAAGGACAGTACCGATCCATTAAGATTAAAGATGTCAGCTATAACATAGAGACTCTTGTGCATCTAATTATGCACATTAGATCCTTGAGTACTGTGTCTTCAATTGGAGATGTCCTTTGGAAGACAAGTCCCACAACTACCTAACCCTGATGACCTTGACCTCCCGGAACCGAACTTATCTGTCAGACCTCCTACCTTCACAATTACTGAACTAGATGTCATATCTTCAAACGCATATACTACAACCGTTGGTCTTGAAGTAATACAATAGAAGTATGATGAAGACATTGAAGACAAAGTTGATGATCTGCATGCTTCAGTGGGTAACTTGTATAAGGAAGTGGAGTATATTCGCCAAGACATCAAGTTACTTCGCACTGAATTAAAGGAACTGTTTTCTGAAGTTATGAAACACCTAAGGTCATGATTTTTTGATCAATAACAAATAGGGGGAGAAAGGAGAAAGGAGAAAGGAGAAAAAAATGACAAAGATAGGGGGAGAAAAGAGAAGGGAAGAGAAGAATAGAAGAAGAAGAGAAATGTTTAGACTACAATTCTTTTTCAATTATAGCCTTATATTGTATACCGTCCTATAAATAATACTTTCTTTCTAACAACTATGATTATTTGTTATCATCAAAATGGGGGAGATTGTTAAGTCAAAATGACTTTACAATTAATAATTTTGATGAAGACCAAATAATAATAAAAGAAGAAAGTAAGATGAAGTGCGGAGATACTAAGACGAAGCACAACCATAAATGAGATGATGGAAAAAAGAGACGGAAGCTAAAAGCGAAAATGAAACAGAAGCTGAAAGCATAAATGAGACAAAAGCTGAAAGCGGAAATGAGATGATAGAAAATGAGAAGAAAGAAAAATGAGATGGTAGAAAATGAGACGAAAGCAAAAAGCAGAAATGAGACGAAAGAAATTAAGACGAAGACCCGATACCACGTCGGATGATTAATCAGTTTGAGTTAGTTACAAAACTAAACTGAATACCTGTTTCTTCAAAGATCAAGAAATAATAAGAAAGAAGCGGTTATCAAGAAGCGGTTGAAGACGAAGGCTATAAATACGAGTCAAAGTCAAAGACCGCAAAAGTTAGTGATTTTAGAGAATTAAAAGAGATCTTGAGAAACACTGTATACATTGCATTAAATTCTAAAGCTACTATTGTTTGTAACAAAGCTCAAAATATCTTTTAGTAGAAAAAAGAGAAGTTGATAGCCTGAAGAGTCTAAGTGAGAAAAGAATAATTGTTGTAAGAGACCTGAAGAGGCTCGGTGAAAAGAATACTTGTATTTTTTAGAAGTATAATGAAATCTCATAAAGAATTTTGAGGACTGGACGTAGACCACGATTTGTGGTGAACTAGTATAAATCTGTTGTGTCAATTCTAACTCTCAACTCTCAACTTTTACTCTTATTGCTTTGTACAAGTACTTAGAAGTGAATTGCAATACTTCGTGATACGTTTATTCAATTGTTCTGAAAAAGCAAGTTTTCAAAAAGGGGATTATATTAAAAAAGATACACAATTCAACCCCCTCCCCCTTTTTGTGTGTTTTGTATATTGAATATAAAGTCTATACTAATGTGTGATTTACTTCAATTGCATGAGTTGAATTATCCCACCTATGATCTGGAGTTAGCGGCAATTATGCATGCTCTTAAGATTTAGATACATTATTTGTATAGAGAGACATTTCGAATCCTTATAGATCACAAAAGCCTCAAATATATTTTAACTCCAAGGGAGTTAAACTTAAGGCAGAGAAGATGGATTGAGCTCTTGAAGGATTATGATTGTAATATTGATTACCATCTGAGGAAGGCTAATGTAAGAATTACATTAGTCAAATAGCCTACCCAATGATATGATTTATCCTGTTATTAAGCCCCTTGAGCATCATTAACCTTTTATTTTTTTGCTAGCCACATTATAAGCTTTTAACCTAACAAAATGTCTTTCCTAAGCCTTAAAGCTAGTAGAGCATTTGTAATTGTGGATGTTTGTGGACACACAAGAAAATAAGTATGGGGGTGGGCATATATGCGAGTTGGTTATAATT
>JAOTAZ010000219.1:20926533-20940922 GCA_025629785.1 Erythroxylum oxycarpum | reverse complement strand
ATGACATTTAGTTAATAAGCTAGAATTAATTCTAATGAGATTAAATTAATTCTGGGCTTATTGGAGCTTGAATTATCTAAATCCAATAAGATTCCTCATTTGGCTTCAAAGAAGGTTATCAAGCAAAGTAAGAAATATAAATGGAGGTTTTAAAGCTCATGGTTGAATGTTGGATTTGTACTAATTAATGGTTAATTAGAAGCCCAAATGGACATTTAGAAATGGGCTAGACTTTGATTTAATTTGATTAATTAAATTAAAACAAAATTTTTAAAGAAAGTAAGGTGCAATTTTGGTTTTCATTAAGGTTAAATGTGCGGCTGCATATTTGACATTAAATTGCTAAATAAAGATGGTATTTATCATGCATTATCACCATTAAATGGAGTAATGATGTTATCATTAAATGATTTAATGGTTGTCTTTTAATGATGGTATGTAATGTAACCTTTTAGCATTCATTTGATTAAAGAAGAAAGAGTTACATTGGATGAACCATCTTCCTTCTTTCATCATCAAAAAACAAAATTGACAAATTAATTTTAGGTTATTGGTCCTTTCATATAGTCATCTTAAAACAAATGAGAAGAGTCTCATTTAATGGCTTCTTTATGTTTGATTAAAGACAGATGTGATGCATTGGATGCTATTCCTCTTCTTTCTTTTCTTTCATAACTAAATGAAAAGTCTCATGGCCGAAACCTAGCATGAGAAGAGTCTCATTATTTCCTTCTTTCTTCTAAGAAAAAGCTCCTTCAAATATTTTCTTCTCCTTTCCCACCAAAGGATTTTGTTAACCAAGTTGTCCAAGAAGAACAAAGGTAAATCAAATTGGTTGAGGATACAACAACAAGGAGAAGATAGATTGACAAAGGAAAGGATTCAAAAGCAAGGCTAAAGCTAGGATTGGATATAAGAAGAAGGAGAGGATAGTACAGCGAGGAGTTAAAGCTGTAATGAAGGAGTCAGTAATATTTCTAACATCTTATCTTCATGTTAAATATTATCCATATACCGTATCATGTATGGATTAACATGTTGATTTGGTTATCATGCTTTTGCTATGTTATGATTTCTAAAAAAGTTTTTGAAACCTACCGTTTAACCAAATATTACATGTTTTCTTTTTCGATCCAACAATAGTTTCTCGTAAGCTCTAATTTTAACTTATGAGTTTATCTTCTTTGCCAGTTTACACCTTTCTCTATTACCTACTCTCTACCTCTGTCATTTTATCCAATAGAGAGCTTTATATGCAACCTTCTTAATCTTAACATTTTCTTGTACATTTTCATTCCACCACCAAGACTACCTTTTACTACCTCTAGGGCTTTTAGAAACACCCAAAGTCTCTATAGTTGTATTCCTTGAAATAATTGTAACTCTTTGATCGCGTTTTTCTGATATAAGTAATTTTTAATATTTAATCTCAATATTTCGCAAGTGTACAAGTCATTCGCATATTACCTAAGGTGTTGATCCCACGAGGAGGGTTAATCTAATCCTAGAATCTAAGGTCGGAAACTATTAAATAGAAATTTAACAAAAAATGAATTTAAACACAAGAACTAAATAAATCAAACAAACCAAATCAAATAACAAAAATAATAATTGACAACTAACACTTAACAAAAACAATCAACGAACAATGATTAACAATTTTAGATTAAAAATGAATAACAAATAATGGAAATTGATTGATTTCTTCAACGATGATAGCATGCCCAAAATTCAATCTAGTGAGTTAATCAAAAGAGAGAAAGGGAAAATTATCTATCTTTAATACTAACCTAACCAATTACAATTTATCGAATTAATAGTTCTAGATGATCCTCGGGTCAATTACTCTCTCTCGAGTTATAGTTGATCCCTAAAGTATAAACCCTAATCAGATTATAGGAAGTTGTAATCTCTCAATTAACAACCTATCCAAAACCTAATCAATTCTTAAGTTCTTTAATAAACAATTGGAAACCTATACGTGATCTCTCTGCATAAGATTTACCAACCTGATTTAATTATGAATATTTTAAATTACCTAACTCTCATTAGCCCAATTTAATCATTTTTTCTTAATTCACCCTCTCAGTTTATTATCGAGATATGAAGTGCATAATTAAACCACAATTAATTCAATGAACACATAAAACAATCATATTTCATTAAATTTAAAATAATATTTCAAAGGTGAGTATGGAACATCAATCAACAATTCAATCAATCATCAAACTATATATCCCAATTCTACAATCTAATATAATTGAAATATATAGGAAATAGAACTTGGATGGACGATGGGAGGCCGCGACTTCAAAAAGCTTCTTTTTCTGGGAAGAACGTCAAGTTTGCATCGTCTTTCTTTTCTCTCTTCCTTCTTCTCTTTCTTGATCTCTCAAAGTTCTCTCCTTTAGGGTTTTGTTGTGGTTGCTAATCAAAAGCTCCTTCTTTCTGTTCTTCTTGTTCTATTTATGTTCTTTTGTATTTAGGGTTAAACTAGGATTTTTTCGGAGTTCAAAAGGTCCAAAAAATTCCTCGAAATGCAAAGTTTGAAAGTGGCGGTGCGTCTACCAGAAGAGCCATGATCGTGGCCTACTTCTAAGCCTTCTATCACGATTGTGGGGCAACTCTAGTGCTTCTGTCACAATCGTGGCCTATTGTGCCACGATCGTGGGTCGTTGTTTAAGCCTGAATGTCTCCAAAAATTCTCTATTCTTCGATCTTGACCCTAAAACACTAGCAAACATATCAAGGTATCTTAAAAATATAATATTTAAGCTCAAAGACTTGTAGGAACCCATAAAACACTTAAAGCACAAATAATTAACAAACTAACACAATTCTAACCTAAACACATACTAAATGATTGAATTTATAGCTAAAAGAAATCAAACTATGCCCTAAAACATGATGCAATTTACACTTATCAACATTCCTACACTTAAACGTTTGTTTGTCCTCAAGAAAAAAATCAAACAAATCAAGAAAACACAAAACACGCATATGCAATAATGAGACAATGACTTTAACTTAGCGAAACAAATTTAATTAGAAACACAATCCTTCAAGTCGTTCTAACTTATTAACAAGTGAAATCTACGTCTAAGCACCTTAGACTAAATATACAAACTAATCAAAATTTTAATGTTAAGTTTATTCACCTTTATCACTTGTACACACACATTGATAATCATTCAGAAAAAATAGAAGTGTAGCTATTCCTCAGTAGGTTTTCATGAAAAAAATCAGGCTACTAATAAGTTTGGTAGGTTTTTATTTGAAAACATTATTTTTTTGTTGATTTTTCTTTAAGGACATCAACCTAGTCTTTTTACGCGGAGGTAAACATTTGTGATGAATGTTCATCTGGTTACTCAACTAAGTTATGTTGTTATTAAGCTGCTTGGTTGGAATGCCATTATAGTCTTTTTACATGAAGGCGCACATTTGTGATGCATGTCGATCTAGTTACTTAACTACATCACATTCTCAACTGGCTACTAGCTCTATTTATAACCCGAAGGCCAGCGGAATAGTTATTTTAGTTAAAATTATACAACCTTTTTTTTAACATAAAATTTTGCGTAACCTTATTACTTTAGCTAATCATTCTCATGAAAATGTACTAATAATATCACTTATTTGATTTACCTAAAATTATAAATGAGTATGGCAAATTTTTAGGGTGAATGGGCTAACATCATATCCTAATTAACCAGCATATTTAGCCCTCAGTAACTTAGTTACTGATTTCACAAGCTAATAAATCTTCACAACCTAAAAGACTATGTTTAAGGCTAAATCTATCCCATTAAGTCCTAGTCATTAACGCATTCACATAATTTCATATCATGCAACCTAAACAAACTATCATACAATATGTAAAATTCACACTCAACGTAAAAACACACAACCCTCCCCACATTTGAACAACACATTGTCCTCAATGTGAGAAGGGCACACAAACAAATTAGGGGAAATAAAACATAATATACAAAAAAACATAAGAAGAAAAACTAACAAAAATGGAAAGAAAAGGATTAGAACATGAAACCGTCAAGGTGACTGAGGTAGTGACGGTGTCAGAGATGGAGACCAAATGTGCTTGATGTCGAGCTGGCTTTCTTATCTTATAATTGATTCAGAAAGAGTAAGAGAGTTAGTAATCCCAGATCATTTCAAATCATTAAAATTTTATTTTTGAAACTTGAAACAAATCTAACTACGCAACAATTTAAACCTAACTACCAAATATGCTAATTTATGGTCATTAGCTTGACCTTGAATCATAGGAAACTCAGTCAGGATCAATTATGAGTGACTTGCTACTACCATTCTCATTCAACATCAGTTTTGTAGCCTGTAAGTAAGCTACAAATTGCAAAATGATCAGAAGGACAATATTGATAAAGTTGAGAAAACCAATTAATTTCAGTAATGTCCTTTTCATTAACAAACTATCAATAAAATAGGGAGTAAAGAAACTCCCTGAATCTTCCATCAAATCCAAAAGTTTGTCCTGTAAGAAGGTGAGTTGCTCTCTTTCTTCCTTAATCACCTTCGTCTCCTTTGCTTCTTCCGCTTCACGAACAAAGATTTTCATATCTTCTTCAAACTTTATGTTTGTTGTCATTTGTTCTTTGTCCTTTTGTTCTTTAGAAGATTCGAACACATCAATTATCCTAAATGAGCAACTATCCTTCGGATCCTTTAATACATTATTCATATTGAATGTCACTTGGTCATCATTAATCGAAAGGATAAAGTTCTTTTCATGAACATCTACCCAAGATTTTTAAGAAATGGAATATGGAGGCTTTATGTCAGCCCCTTAACATTGTAGGACCCTTTTTGCTAGCTATTAGTGAACTTCAGCCAATTTCTAGCATGGATTAAGCATCAGGAAGGCATGTTAAAGGAACCAAGGTAACTGAACCAAGCAAGATCAAGCATGGTTTGCGCTTCGACTAACTTTGATGGACTGTAAGGCATTGATTGGATTGGGCAGGGCGAGTTAAACTTGCCTAAACTATCTTTGGTGGGACTAAGGACAAAATTATGCTCAAATGATGGACCAAGGATGAACGCACTTGATCATGGGTGCGCATTGGCCAAACCATGTGCGAATTAGCTCAAAACTTGGGTAACCTTCACCTTTAGATGAAGATCATGGGTGCTGTAGGAAAATTAGTGGGATGAATCATCAAATAAGTGGGAGGATATGGAAAAGAACATGGGTGAGGCATCTTGTCTTCATTTTACACATGTTGCTTTGCTTTTACTTAGAAGTGGTATAGTGGTAAGATATGTAAACCACCCATTAAAGTAGTACCTAAAGTGGTTAGAGATGTAAACCACAAACTAAGTTAATGACTTAGTAGCCTTTTGTAGACTTTCTTATTTTCTTGCCCAACAAGTCTCCAAAAGCCTATAAATAGCTTATTTGAGCAAAGGGTTCATTCAATTAGATAGAGTTGGAGCTTTTGTATCTTTTGTCTATTAAAAGTAATATAAAGGTTGATAATTTTGCTGTAAAGCTTTATGCATCTTTCTCTTCATATTGCTATCCATCCTATTATATTGGCTTAGTGAATTTTGTGAGTTTACTTCGTCTTTATGGGAAACACCTTAGACACGAGGGATTTGGTAAATTTGAGTTGAATTGTGGAAGTTCAACTACTATACTTTGACTTTACCTCATTGTATGTGCAAATTTGGAGTCCCTTGCAAAGTTTTTGTAATACCTTTTGAATGGAGGAACTTACTCATCTTTATAAGTACAAGATCAATGACAATTTCATTTTCGATATCAAAGTTACAACTCCTAGAGGACTTCTCCTTAGTTATGATCTTGGTAGTTTTGGTCAATATTTGCTCTCTGGTTCTTGTTTCCATCTATAATTCCTATCTTGTTCACTGTTTCACTAGTTTTAGAAAAACTCTAGTCCTTACGAAACTCAAGTTTGTATAAATTTTGTTTTTGATCAAAACTATGATATGCACTTTAATGTTTTACAAAAGGTCTAAATAAGTTTTTCTTCGTTATCTCTAGTATTAATTTGTACTATAATATTACTAAAATAGTGTTAATTGCAACTGAAATAGGGTACATAAATAATAATAGGAGTTTACGTAGACCTTTTGTAAAATATTAAGATAAAAATTATATATTTGATTAATATTTTAAATATTTTTAAAATCACATCATGATGAGTTCAAATTATTTAATTGTGATATCACATAAGAGAGATTAAAGATTCATATACTAGAAAGTGCCAAAATTTTAACTTTATTAAAATGTGGGATGCCACTAGTATCATTTTAAAAATATTAATATATAACATAATATCATAGATAACTAACTAGCAATTTTTAGAAAATATTTTAGCGGTAAGAATTACTGCTTACCATTTTGTTTACGTCAACGCATTTAGTTGCAGATTGACTAGTGATCTGTCCTTGTTTTCAAACATAATATTTTTATTTTTCAAAAGGCAAACGACGTCAGATTCTTGGCATGGTTTTATTCCGAGGAGGAAACCAACTTCCTGGGATTCTGTGTGCTTATTAGCTTCCAAGTTCTCTGTATCCGAGTATGCAAAAACAATTTTTACTCAATACAGAAACCAATTTAACTTGAAGACGCTATGAAATTATGGATTAGTAACGTTTTCTTTTATCATATCTGCAACACATACACTACTAAATCACCTTATCACCTCATAAATGTCATGACCTAGCCTTGAACGCTGCAACACGTACCTCCTTATCACCGCAAAAATGCCATGACCAAGCCTTCAACGCCTTTTCTCGCATAGGTAAGGTATAAGCTTTGCTGAAATGTTGTAATGGTTAGATACTGCCTAATACTGAGACAGTCGTTCTCTTTCTGACCACATATCACGTTGTTCCATACAGCACAATTGCTTATAATAATATCAAAGTTGTGTCGAATCAAGTTCATCTGTTCATGTCGTGAAGGAATATATAAAAACCATTCTGGCATTTAACCCCTACTCACATTACATTTATATAAACTGAAAACATCAAAATATATACCATCATTGCCATCCAATGTGCTGTATAAATATCTGATGTTTTCAACCATAATCTTGCCATTTTACTCCCCTAATTTCAACGCCAACCATCAGACCATTCAGACTCATCTACAACTGGTTTTGGAATCTCATTCTGAAAGGATTCTTCACCGCATCCAGCATCAGTAGGTTGAACATTTTCTGGAACGCAGTCAACAAAATCATCTACAAATTCTTGTTTCTCAGGCAGTGCACAACCCTGATAGGATTCATGGTCTACACAGTACCACAAGAGCTGATTCCAGTAGATATCCTGCGAATGCATGAAACCAACCATAAGACAGACACCTCAGTGTTTGGCACAAAGTTCCAGCCGCTACCATAACTCCACTATTTTGGTGCTTTGATACATGAAAAACACAAACTAAGTGCCCAAGAAGACCATCTATCTACCAAAGTTACCTACTAGAAGGACACCTTTTAATGTATCCATTACAATGAGGCCTACCTGACTACAACTCTACTATCAAATAGCATCCCACTTCAGTTTGACACATCAAAAGACTAGAAGGGAAGAAAAACATTTAGTTGTGTAGCCATGGTTCTTCAATTGAAGTGATGGCACAACAATGTGACATCTTCGTTTAGATCCAAAGGTCGAAGTAAATTTCACTCATGAAATGTGGAATGACCCATAGTGAAGATACTGGTTACCATAGACTGATGACTAAGTTGCAGAAGTAGATAGCAAGAAATGATGGTCAAATCTCCTTTGCTTTCAGACATACCTTATATATACGTAGTTGAAAAGATGAAAAAAGAAAAAAGAAAAGAAAATGATGTCTGCTCCACCCTTATACTATGCACATATGTACAGCATAAAACCCAAAAGATTCCCCTAAACTATTTGATGATAACTTGGCAGCCATTTACACCATCAATTCCTGTTTAAAGCCGTAACCTCTATTTAACCATTTTGCAGAAATGGATATGCACATGTAGCTACACATACAAATACACATCGTGTTGGCGATTTGCGCAGGCATCTTCTGAAATGCATCTGCATGCAACTTTCAGCTATTCATCCTCAAGTAAAATAGATAGTAAACTTGTCAATATTCTTGATATCATCCTCAAGTAAAATAGTTTGTAAACTTGTTAATATTCTTGATACCTTACTGATAATATGAGGATTCCCAATAATAATAAGCAATGCTATTGCACGAGTGATAGCCACATTGAACCTTCTTGGATTACTCAAAAACCCCAGACAATGAATTCTGTCAAATTCATTATGTCTCACTGTTGATCGAACAGTAGATACAATGATAACTTTCCTTTCTTGCCCTTGGAATTGTTCAACACTGCCAACTTTTACATCCGACATATCTAAATCTTCAAGTGTCTTCTTTAGTTTGAGCACTTGCTGCCTATAGGGTGCAATGATCCCAATATCAGTCTCATTCAGATTTCCACTTGCCATCAGCTTCTTAACAACGTCTACCACCTTGCTTGCTTCAATTCTATTAAACCATGATGGATTATTTCCTTCCCTCTCATCACAACCTTGGATACCAAAGAACAGAACAGGAAAGTTCTTTGCTTGAGTAAAGTTTACTGAAGACATCAAGATATTAGTATCCTCCACCGAATCTTTGGATGCAATCAGTTCCCCTTCGTAGAAAAGGCTAGAAGGGAGATGCAGAATGTCTGGGTGACAGCGATAGTTCCTGACCAGTTTTGTCACATAATTTTCTTCTCCACGCCTATAAGGTTCACATTCAAATAGCCTTTCTAAATAAGATTTCCCAAGTCCATGAGCCTCAGCATCCCTTGAGTATATCACTGGACCCAACTGCATAGGATCCCCAGCAAGAACAACAACTGTATTCCTCTGACAAAAATTGGATATAGGAATCATGCTTTCTGGTTCTGATGCTTGACCAGCCTCATCCAAGAAAATATGAGAGAAATGGCCTCGATCAACACCTTCAGCATAAAGAAGAGAGGCACTCATATAAGTTGATACGATGATCCTATAGTGTTTGAGAGCACCAAGTGGAGGACATTTGAAAACATGATCATCAAAGAAACAAAAGCAAATATGGTCAGGCTTGACATCCTCAAAAGCACGAGAACTTGCATTGAGCCTGAATATATGGTTTTCTCGAACAGTAACTGTGGTCTGACTTAGAAGCTTCTCCAGCAATAAATCTGCAGCACTGTTCGAAGGCGCACAAACAAGGATCCTGGCATTGTTACAATATTTATAGAGCTGAAGCATTGCCTCCACTATAGTCATAGTTTTACCTGTACCAGGAGGTCCATGAATCACGTATGGTGCGCCTCCATTACAACCAAGTATCATCTCCACTGAGTACTTCTGCTCCTCATTAAGACTACAGGATATAGGGGTCAGGGGAGCCGCTTCAATAAGCCTATTTCCAGGGAACTCGGATGGGAACAGGAATTCTATGTCCAAACATTCTGCAGCATCAATAGCCTGGTACAATCTTCTCGTGTTGAATCGATTATATGTGAACTCTACATTGTAGAAATTCCCATCCATGTGGAGTAAGTGAAAATTTGGCGTAAACTTCAAGTAAATTTCATCAGCCTCAATACGGTGAACAAAACCCTGCAAAGTTCATTTAGATGCCTAAGCAATAATTGACGTTAAAAAAGGGATTGATTAAAAAAAAACCCAAACTTTACTCAATTTTGCAATACTAGCCCAAACTTATAAAAAGGCGCTAAAATGCTCAAATTTTCAATTTATTGCAAAAATAGCACGACATTAAATTTTTCGATAATGTCGCTGATATGGCATATCACATCAAATTAATGGTTTTGCCGCCAAGCTACCAAATGTTCAAATTTTTTATGTAGTTATTTTTATAATTTCATAAATTTGGAAAAAGGAAATCAAGTAGTTATTTTCACCACCACCATCGCTGTCTCCACCCAATCTCCATCTTCTCCACACCGGAGAAGATCGAGAAGCTCAACGCAAACATCTCCTCCCTCTCGAGGAAGCCCGGTAGTTGGTCTATTACCTCCAGCAGAAGCTCGGTGTCTCCGTTGTTGCCTTCGCTCCTAGCAATGAAGTAGGATTTATGCTACTTCAACGACTAATCCAAGTGGTCGGGATTTAGACATAGGATTTATACTTCTATTTTCAAGTTCCAACGAAGTAGCATCTCTGAAAACTTCAAAGAATAGATGTGCTATAGCAACGAGCATACATTAGAAAGCAAGGCTCCACAAAATTTGACCAGTGTACTATTCTCATATGGTGGAGCCTATTTCTTGAAGTTGTTATACCAAAAATCATTCATTTATCCTATGGATGGGAATCAATGGGGGGTTGCTTACAAGAGGCAGGATCAAGTTCTCCATAAGCACATTACACTGTGAGTTATGTGTGAATAAGAGTTGTTTTGCTCTATATAATATTTCTTCGAGACTGTAGTACATATATACATGAATAGGACTATCGAATAGGATAGAGTATCTATACAAATACAGGAGATAATCCTAAGAAAATGTTTATCTAATACAATCTGATTACAATCAGATTATCACAATATTATGTGATAATACCGTATCTTGACCACACTCCCCCTCAAGTTGGATCATAGATATCAATCATGTCTAACTTGCTGATACATTCTTCAAATACTTGTCTTTGAAGTCCTTTGGTAAATACATCTGTTGTCTGCTTCTTCGTTGGTACATAAGTTAGGCATATTGTCCCATCTTCTATCCTTTCCTTGATAAAAATGTAGATCAACTTCAACATGCTTTGTTCTCTCATGGTGGACTGGATTGTGTGTCATGCTTAGGGCTGCTTTATTGTCACAATAATGCTTTATAGGTGACTCAAAAATGATTTACAATTCTGTTAGCACTCTTTTTAACTAGAGACTTTCACGAATCCCTTTTGCAACTGCTCTAAGTTCAGCTTCTGCACCACTCTTGGCTACCACCTTTTGCTTCTTACTTTGCCACATGACGCTTCATACTTTGCCACATGACGAGATTTCCCCACACGAAAGTGCAATATCTAGTTGTTGAGTGTCTATTCTCTTCTGAACTTGCCCAATCTAAATCAGTATATATTTCAATTGTTCTTTGATCTCCCTTTTCGAATAATAATATTTTCCCAGGAGTACCCTTAAATACCGTAAGATCTTATAAACTGCCTCAAAATGCTTACTCTTTGGTGCATGCATGTAGCAACTTACAACACTCACGACAAAAGCAATATATGGTCTAGTATGAGACAAATAAATTAGCCTTCCCACTAGTGTCTAGTATTCTTCACAGTTAACCAGTTTATCTTCTTCATCTTCAAACTTTGTACTTTCAATGGGGGTGGTGCTTGGTTTACATCCTAACATTCTTGTCTCCTTGAAGAGATCAAGAATGTACTTCCTTTGTGTGATGTAGATCCCTTTCTTTGATCTAGCTACTTCCAAGCCTAGGAAATACTTCATTTCTCCTAAGTTTTTAACTTCAAATTCTTTCCTCAAAACTGACTTGAGTCTTGTAATTTCCTCTGCATCATCACTAGTTACGACATTATCATCTACATACACAATCAAAATTGTCTTCTTACCTTCCCTAATTCTGAAGAACATTGTATGATACGACTGAGTTTGTGTGTATCCTTCTGTTTTTAGGACTTTGGCAAATCTTTCAAACCAAGCTCATGGTGATTGTTTCAGCCCATATAGGGATTTTCTAAGTCTGCATACTCTGTTTCCTCCTCCTTTCTTATCGAACCCTAGAGGATGTTTCATATATACTTCTTCCTTTATTTTGCCATTCAAGAAGGCATTTTTAATGTCAAGTTGTTGAAGGGGCGAATCGAAGTTAGCAGCTACAGAGAGCAATAGTTTGATGCTGTTTAGTTTGGCCACAAGTGCAAATGTCTCCTTGTAGTCCATCCCATAGATCTGAGTATAGCCCTTTGCTACCAATCTTGCTTTACACCTCTCAATGGAACCATCAGTCCTATATGTGACTGTGAATATCCACCTACACCCCACAAGTTTCTTCCTTTTTGGCAGATCAACTTCTTCCCACGTTTCATTTTTTTCAAGTGCTCTTATTTCTTCAAAAACTTCTTCTCTCCATTATGGAACTTTAAGAGCTCCTTGGATTTTATTGGGAATGTCAATTCTGTCCAGATTAGCAATAAATGTTTTATATTGAGAAGATAGAGCATCATAAGACAAACCTCTCAATTAGGTACATGGTACATGATCTAGATTTCTTCCGTAAAGCAATTGGCAGCTCTAGATCTGTTTTGTCTTCTTGTTCCTTTGTATTACTACTCTGAGCTTCTTCGGTAGGAACTTGCATTGGTTCAGAGATTGGTATAGCTTCAGGAATAGGGAGTGTACTACTTGTTTTCTTCTTCTGAGAGTACACTTTGAGTGTATTGTCAGGCATGGCTACTTCTTCTGTATTAGGATTTGTCTTTATAGGAGATGCGTTGGACAGAAGTGTTAGGATAGGTTCAAGAATAGATGTACAAGGAGGTTCAGGCTGAGATTCATCACCAAACTCTCTCCAATACTCCCCCTGAATCGAAGACTTGGGATAGAAGGAATCTGTCTAAAAAAAAGTGACATCACAATTAACAAACAACCTTTTTGATATAGGATCATAGCATTTATACCCTTTTTGTGTAGCAAAGTAACCCAGAAATACATATTTTTTGGCTCTTGGATCAAGTTTGTTGTGTGAATAACTATGAATAAAGGTTGTACACCCGAAAACCTTTAAAGGAATGTTAGTTTCAAGATGGGTAGTAGTATGGATTTCTTGAAATTTTTGAAGAGGTGTTTTGAAAGAAAGGGCACGACTAGGCATTTGATTAATAAAGTAGGTTGTAATAAGGGTAGCATCCCCCAAAAAAATTTTGGAACATTGCTAGTGAACATCAAGGCCCTAGCTACTTGAAGGTGTCTATTTTTTCGCTCAGCAATCCCATTTTGTTGAGGACTATTGACACAAGTACTCTTGAGGACAATTCCATGATTTTGGAAGAATATATGAAGATGTTGATTAAAATATTCAATACCATTATCAATATGAAGGACTTGAATACTTGTGTGAAATTGATTTTTTATCATCTGATAAAAGTTGATGAACACAATAGGGACTTCAGTTTTATCCTTCAAAAGAAACACCCAACACAAACGAGTATGATCATCGATGAATGTAAGGAACCACTTTGAATTGGTTCTATTAGTGACACGAGATGGACCCTAAAGATCACTATGGATAAGTGAAAAAGGTTTTATGGGTTTGTATTCAGACCTTGTAAAAGAAATTCTTTGATGCTTAGCAAATTCACAAGCATCACACTAAACACAAAGATCTTTATTTATTGAAATATTTGGAAACAATCATGACATATAATGGAAGTTTGGCTGACCTAACCTTTTATGTCATATCAATAATTCATCATTCTTAGGGACAATCACACTATTACCCAAGCTATAAGGAGTAGAATGACACTCCATCTACCTCTTTAGCATTGCCGATCATCTTACCAGATGATAGGTCCTGTATAACACAATGAGTAGGGGGAAAATGAGCTCTACAATTAGCTTCTTTTGTCAATTTACTAACTGAAAGGAGGTTACAGTCTAGTTTTGAAACATGTAGAACAGAGTTTAATTTCATAGAATTTTTTACTTTAATATCTCCTTTTCCTGCAGTCAAAGAAGAATCACCATTTGCTACCTTAACCTTTTCATGCCCAACACAAGGAAAATATGAATGAAACGGGTTATAGTCATTTGTCATATGGTTTGATGCTCCAGAATCAACTATCCATTTCTTCCTACCGCATGAAGATAAAAAAGCTTGTATGATATTACCTCACATAGTAGCATTGGCAATTGTACTTGTCTTCTGTTGATGACTGTCATTTTGAAGATTCTTTAGTATTTCCAATAATTTCCCTAGTGAAATATTCAACCCTAGTGAAATATTCAACTCACCAACTTGTTGTTTCTGACTATCTTCAGATTTTTCTGTTCCTCCACTAGATACTTGATAGCCTCGATTTTTTCCTTTTTGTGGTTTCCAATCTGGAGGCTTTCCACAGATGTCCCAACATGTCTTTGGTGTGACCGCTTTGTTTGCAGTGATCACACCACTTCTTCTGACTCTAAAGAACAGTACAAAATAGGGATACTTATGTGCCGGGTGCAGATATCGGCCTATTTCATCTGGTACCGGCCGATATTTATAATACCGGCCATATACTGGTCATTACCGGAAAATTTGAAAAACATAGGGGCTAAATTGCAAAATTTTTTTAAAAAAAATTT
>JAOTAZ010000219.1:20905508-20915760 GCA_025629785.1 Erythroxylum oxycarpum | reverse complement strand
TAAAAGTATCTTTTATTTCTATGTTGTCAAATAATTTACTGTAACAAGTTCTTTCAAAAAAATTCTTTTTTAAATAACAGTTAAACAGTCAACTAACTTCTTAAAAAAAGTTTTCTAAAAAATGATTTACAGAAAAAACTCTAATGACAAAAGCTCTACCGATATAAGCTCAATTAATCAAACGCTAAGTTTTTAGGCTTCAGTTTCCTATTTCAAGTATTGTTTTATAAGAAATAGAGATTAAGAATATTGAAAAGGAAAAGTTTGAATGAATTCAGACATTTCACATGCCTAATGAAGAGAAGTACAAGGCAACTTGATATAGCCATCACATGTTATTTCATGTCTTCACAATTTTTGATCCCCAAAAGCCTAGATCACAAGAAGTTACCTACCTATTCACCTTCTGTAGGTTATGATCCGACCATGTACCATGTATTTGACACTTTGGATGGATTTTATTTCTTTTGTTCATTAAAATAGTTAAAGAGGTTCCTTGTACTTAAGTGCGATGACACTAATGGGTTTGCTTAGAAAATAATTTCTTCTTCTTTAAGGATGTCCATTCAAAATCTTTGAATTTTTGGTCCACAAATGAATTGGAAGCTAAGTCATTATTGAATAAGCAAATAATACGTATCATTTGAGTTAAGATCCATGTGCTTAATATTATCATTATTTTAAAATTAAACCAATTTGACCGATTTAACAGTAAAAATTTTTAATTAGTTAATTTTTTAATTCAATTTTAAATTTTCATATTTTATTTAATTTAATTAACCTTAATTTTTATTCAATAGTCTATTTTTTAATTAAATTTTAAATTCTATTATGAGTAAAAATAATCTTTTTTAATTATTTTTTAAATTATTTAATTTTGCTTAATCGTTAACTAATTTTATGACGATCTAATATCAATTGAATATTTTAAACTTTAAACCTTCTGTTTTACTGATTTAACTTTCAGTTTAGTTTACATATATTTAGAGCTTCTTAGGAATATCTTTGCCCCAAAAGAAGAACCCAAATAATCTTCAACCTTGTTCTTCTCAACATGTATTTTAATATGCCATAATATAAAAAGGGAATAAATTAAAAAAAGAACAAATAAAATAGTGCATTTATGACAATTGGAGTTTAAAATAAACTCAAAATGGAAGATGTTAAGGTATATAGTTTATATCTTTTTATTTAGTTTTGACATCTTATTTATTAATTGGATATATAAGATATTAATTGGATAATAACTTGGATTCAAAATGTTATTGGTGATAATCTTCTAGTTGTGATAGAGTCTTATCCTTAATTAATGTGTATCTTGACAAGAAGTATGATGGATTACTTGGTGACATAGGGTGGACCACTGCTAGAATTTTTGTGTATCAGAAAAGTTCTTTTTGTATGGATTTTGTGTCTTGGTCGTGGTTGTGTTTTGGCTGTTAATCGACGACAATCTTTGGTGTTTTTTGCGGTAGTGCAGCTGATTTATTCTTCTCTTAAGTCTATAGTGTATGTCTATTGCTAAAGACGTTAGTTTGTATGAGTTGGGTTTCTATTGGGTTTTGATGGGATTCCGCAAGTTTACGGGTCTTAAGTAGTACAATATAATGTCGTCCCACAGGGAGTAAATGTGTAAGTACTAGGCTTGGATCACTCAATTAATTGGACTAAGCAATTATATAGGATTGGGAAATTAAAATAAGAAATTTAATTAGCAAAAATAACAAAATCAAGGCTAAGGAAAATTGCGAATGTTTCTAGGGGTCGATTCGAATGGAATGTGGTAAGCTTCAAGGATGGTTCTACTTCTAGCGCTTTTTATAGACTTTACCTGGATCGATTTATGAGGCGAATTTTGGCTGATAGACGGTTGAGTCTAGAGTTTCTTAGATCCTTTTTCAAGGTATGAAAGGAGTGTTATGCAATAATCTTAATCTACTGTCGTAAACTAGCAATCAAGCATAACCCATTAAGTTCTTTGCTACCCTGATTTTTTTTCTCTCATAAATTTAGTTTATGTCTAAATCTGAAATTTATAAGTTTCCTGTTTGGAGTTCCGTTATCAATTTTCACCTATCGATTTTTCAATTAACAACTAACGTCAAGTAATGGTTGGCCAAACACAATACCAGCAGAATTAATACCAAAACAGAAAAATCAAACTTATAAATCCACAATAATAAATCAACCGAAATTCAATCCAAAAAAATTAGCTAAAAGCTTCAGCCCAACCTTGAAGCTTTGAGGAAACTACTCAATCATAATAAGATAAAAATCACAAGCATTAAAGTTAACAACCAACATTAGGAGAAATCAAATAATAAATCAGATAATGAATGAATTCCCCCTCTTTATGTTGTTTGTGTCTCCTTCTGCGTGCGTTGCGCTGCCCCTGATGAGCTCTAGGTGATGGTGCGTTACTGCCTTGTGAGTCAGCCTCCTGGTCTGCAACGTTTTCGCTCCAATTCTCCTCTTAAGTGGTGTAACGATTATGCCCTCTCCACAACTATCAAAATTTGAGAGTATCTTCCTTCCCTCTTTGGTGTATGGATTGATGTTAATGTGTTGGAGTTCTTTTCTCTTGTAACGTTGGTCTCCCCCAAAAACTAGCTGCCACATTAGAGTCTCTAGTCAAGCTACGCCTGCTGAGTCTTGCCACTCGATGGTCAGTTGCTCCACTCCACGTTATTTTCCTCCAGTCCACCTTCAGATAACGCACAACCCTTCTTGGTTTTTTTCATTTAACGGATTTTGCCCAGCACCACTTTGTAACACTACTCCTTCAATTCACTCACTCACACACACTTCACGCTACTCCTTTTCACTTACTCTCACCCATGTAACGCACACATAACTCCTCCCTCCTTTCTTTTCATTATATTCACGCACTCTTCTCCCCATTTTTTGTCACTCTCTTTTCAATTAAAATCAAAAACTCCCTTGGACGTTGGAGAGTAACTCAATAAGTAAAGAGTGTGTGCTGGTCGTTGCTTCCATTCTTTTTTTTTTGTAACGTTACTCCCCTTCTGCTCTTCTTCTTGTCCTTTCCAACTATCCTCTTCTGCTTTGGCATGGATTGTGGGTCTCTTGGTCAGCTGTTCACGTCTCCTGCTGGTAGTGTCTGCATGGGTCTCTTGAGCTGTAACCTTGGTCCTTCACTAGCTGGTCCCTCCAATTTCCACTGTCCTACAATTGTTCTTATTTTTATTCACCTTGGTAACGTTAATCCCCTCCTTTGATGTATGCGTGTCCCTCTTGTGTTGTTCTCCTCTTGCTCATCTTCTTGTCTTTGCTGCCACGTTCTTGTCCTTTTGCCACAACTCCACCAACTCCCCCAATAATTTGTTGCCAACAGCTTGTAACGTAAGTGGAAAGAGTGTGTGTGTGTAATCAATGTAGCGTGAGTGCTTCCCGTTTTGTGATTTGTCGTATGGCTCCCCTTTTGCCAACGTTGGAGAGCCTTTTTGTTTATTTTTTTTGATGTAACCTCAATACTCCTTTACTTGGTGGGTCACACATTTCCCTTCATCTCCTCCTGATTTGACGTTATTTTCTCTCCAAAAACCCAGTTGGTGCGTGAGTTTTCTTTTGTCCTCTAGTCTGCATGTTGGTGGGTCTCTCCACTAGCTGGTGGGTCAGCGTCTTTGTTAACCGTGTAGCTAGCTGTTATGAATGCCTTATTAGCTTTCTCCTCTCCTTTTGCTTTTGCATGGTCCCCTTTATCTCAACCTACCGTTAACGTCTTCTAATATATGTCCACCAGCAGCTAGATGTCAAGCCCCACATGCAACATTGTAAGTGGAGAATTTTTTTAGTAAAAGTGCAACGTGAATGGAGAGGAGTATCCCCCGAATCAGTGTGGCTGTGCATGAGTGTATTTTTTTCTTCTGTTCTCCAATGCTTCCCTCTGCGATAACGTTTTGCCTTGAACTGTTGTGGTCCTTTATAACTAAAATCATTTGCAATTCCTACAAATTAAACATGAATAATTATAAATGCAAATTTTGGTAAACTAAACAATTTAGCAGGAAAAATATGTATGAAGTCCAATAATTAATCCAGAAATTAAGGAAAAAATGTCACTCATTCTAATGATAAAAATGTCTTCAACAGGTTTCTTGCATAACTCAAGGTTGTTTGTGTGAGGGCTACCCTTTAGCTTGAGTTACTGTTGTTGGTTGCAAAAAGAAAAGATCATCTTGAGTGGATGTTGTGTTTTTTTCTTGGGGCTATTATCGTTGATGTTTTTCTGGTTGTTTTGAACATTGCTCTTCAATTCTTCAATGTCGATCTTCTGTTGTATTTGTTGGCCACCCTTGATAATTCATGGTTGAAAGTAAGGCAGAAAAATCCCAGCAGCTAACTATAGTAATTTAATTGGTGAACAACTTTTAGATCGGTCTTAGAAGGAGTTGAATTTATCGGAAGGTTGTTTATCTCTGTCTTAACTATTTTCGGTTTTGTTTCTAGATATTTTAATCACTTGAGTTATTTACATAATTGTCTTCATTATTAAATAGTATGTGTAAATCCTCTGTCGATGTTAGTACGAGGTGATCGTACTATTAGGTGTGAAATTACTTTCACGGGTAGTGAGAACGAGGAATAGTATCAAGGGTTGAGTGGTATTGGTTCAGTAAAGCCTTGTGTTAAAACTATTGTCATTAGTGAAAATATTAAGTTAGGTGAGGGCTCCGCAAATGTAGGTAAGATGTGCCGAACTACGTTACCAAATTTCGATATTGATCTGTTTAATTTCATATTTATTTTTATGTTTTTCGTTTAGTACAGAAAAATTAACAGTTGTTGATACAGTTACTTTATATCTAGTAACTGACAAATACAACTACAAGTAACTGCGGCAGAACCTTACAAGTAATTGTGGTCAAATCGAAGAGTTTGTAAAACTATTACACCCCTTTGGTTTTTTATCAAAAGAGAAAAGGGTGGACCAATTAATACCGCTAAAAAGCGAATTGAATTTGTCTTAGTGCTTGTTTGGATGGGTTTATATCAGTAGAGCTTTTGTCACTAGAGCTTTTCTGAGAAGAGTTTTTCTATTAAGCCAGTTGACTGTTTGACTATCAATTAAAAATAGTTTTTTTAAAAGAGCTTCATACAGTAGACTATTTGACAACATAAACGTTAAAAGTCCTTTTTATTAATTTTAACTATATTTTATTTTGTAATAAAATTATTTATGTATATAAATAATATTTCAAGTATATTAAACAATATGTAAAGTACAATATATTAGGTTTACATTTGATTTGAAAAAATTCAACTACTATTAGGTTTTTCATGAATGGAATGAGTTTGCATTTACTTTACAATTGTTTGACAAATTCACTTCCATTTAAATCGTGACATCAATAATTTCATGCTTTGAATGACTTTAAATTGATACATGTATCCTACAGACATTGCTGTAGATTTTGAGGTTTACACCACTATAAAAGATGTCTCATTTACACCTTACGGCTACCTATTTTTTAGATAACTATCTTGTAGGAAATTATTTAAAGAGATGTCCCATTTAGGAAATAAAACAAAAATAAAAAATAAATATTAAAACATATAAAAAAGCTAAATAATATTATAATCCCATAATAAATATTCAAGTTGAGTAAATAGTTAAATACATAATAAATTATGCATTTTATTGTAATACAAGAAGATTTACAATATGTTCCCTCGCATCATTCATCTCGCTATTTTGTAGCTCGTCTAAATGATTTTCTTCAACGTCTTCATTTTCATTGATTTCTTCATTTGTAGAAAGTAATTCATCATCTTTATCATAAAGAGAAAACTTTTCATCCTTCTGAGCATTTAACATTATAAAATTATGAATAGCCATTGAAGCAATTACAATTTTAACCTGCTTTGGAAAAAGGAAAACTGGGCATTTGACATAAAAATTTTCACCTATTTTTTCAAACGCCAAATGTTCTTTTGATTGTCCATCTTAAAGAATAATGCGCTTGATTGAATATTTCTTTCTTCCCTATTAGAAGACCAACATGCCAAAAATTAGGAAGATGATATCTCTCACCTTTGTATGGTCCTAAATAATCTTGCATGTAAGGGTATCTTGCATCTACCAAATAATATTTTCCTCAATTCCAAATTAAAAAAATAAACAAATAAGTGGTGAATTATTATGAATAAATACAACAAAAAAGTATAAAATTTTAATTCACAAACCTCTAGGTGGATGAGGGAAGTATAATCTATCATTACATAAAGCTTCCATAAAAATTCAAGCATCATGTGTTGTGCCTTCCTAACCAGCCCAAGCAAAAGTAAAGCATATATCAAAATCACATATAACCATTTCATTTTACGTAGGAATGCCTTTTCTATCAATATATTTTATTTGATTGGACCTTGGAACTATTATTGGTGTATATGTTCTATCAATTGCTCCAATGCAGTCTTTAAAATGAGGCCAATACCTTCTATCATCTTTAATTTTGCTTGGAATTTCTCTAAAAGTTGGATCTTTCGGTTTTATGAAATCAACCGACATACATGAAACGAACTCTAATACTATTTCAAACCATCTAGAAATTGTTTCGCCAAAATGTCAAAATCTTTCTTGAACCATTCTATTATAAATTCCATGACCTAAAGTGATAAAAAACATAGCTACAACCGCTTCTATTGTTATTTTTGTACATTTCTTGAATCCATATGGCTCATTCAACAATTTTCATAATTTGATAAAAACATCATTTTCCATTCTAAATTATTGATGACATCTATCTCTATAGTTATTAAGCATTTCCATTACAAACATCCATCCAGTATGAGCGGATGTTCTATATGGTTTTTTAATATAATATTTAATAAAATGGTCTATGGTTAATACTACTCCAGTTTGAACCATATGCAAAATTTCTTTTTCAATCTCTTCATTATATTCATGATCATTGTTAGAATCATTATTAGAAGATGACATCTGTATCAAAATATATAAAAATTAAATAATAAGGTTATTGTATAACAAGGTAATATAACAGTAATTGTGACACAATAATAATAAAGTAAAACTTAATTCATTACAACAAAATTAACCAAATAGAATTCTAATACAACACATTACAAGTAGCGAATTCCAATACAACACATTACAAGTAGTCCAATATTAGTAACCAAATACATGTCTAATTTATTAAAAATCACAATCATTTCATTTTCTTAAGCCATTATATTTGAAGATCAACATCCTTAAGCGCAACAAACATCTCTCTATTTTCTTTCTTCAAAAATAATTTGGTAGCAAACATAAAAAGTTCACTTCCCCTTTCTATTTCATTTATACTTCGTAAGATGTCTATCACCTTAGAAATGCTACAACTAGGTTCATCTCTATTAATAGAGGTTACTAAAGTTCTACTCTCTACTACATCTCATATACAATCCAAACATTTACATAACCTTTCTGTTGCCCCTATTTTAGTGTCATGTTTCTTTCTTTTTTTCCCCCTTTCCTTGTGTAGAAGTTCCTCGAGTTGGAGTTGATAAACCAATCTCATTATTAATATTTTCAATTTCTTCATTGACAGTAAAGTCTTTAAAAAAGTTATCACCAAGATCGGTGTCAACTATGCTTTCTCTAGACGGCACATAAGCATCATTTGGTACAAAACCTGAAGAAGGTGCCCAAGCTCCTTCCCTTGTAGCTGCAACATCTTTAAATAAAATATTTAGTTGTTCAATATGTTTCAAACCTTTAGTTCAGAATTTGGCAGCCTCAGGATTTTCGTATAATAATATTATTTAGTTATTAAACTATTAAGTAACATTAGAAAATTATAAATCTAATGCTTAAATGCTTACCTTCAATTTCTTTTCCCACCATTTGTCACTTGCATCAATAGTTTGATTAATAGGATCTCATCCTATTCCAGTTTTCTTACCTACTAAATTTGTCCAAAGCTGCCAATCCTTTTTTAATCCATCCCATTTATTCTTAAATTGTTTGTATTCATAATTCTTCTTAGTTTCATGAGCAAACTTTGAAACTATATTTTTCCATCCAATCATGTTAAAGTGACCATTTTGGTCAATCTCTAGCGAATGTCTCTTTCACAAAAATTTTGATTAAAATTTCAAGAGTTCTATCATTCCAGTTCGCTTTAACCCTTGTTCTCAATTTATCCCCAACTTGAATATCTTGACTTGGTATTAACATTTTCTATCAACAACAAAATCCCCACTGCATATAACAATAGATTGAGCAAGTATAAGAAAATATAAAAGCATAACCAAAATGACATAGACAAAAGCATAATAAGCATTAAATCTTTTGTGAACACATCATGAAAAGCATAACAACATCTATAGACGTTTATAAAGGTTCGATAATTTTAGCTTAAACACAAAAAAAGGAAGAGAAAATTTTGGTGATTATAGGTTGTATCTTGATATATGTGTATGTAACAATTTGTTTTCTAGTGTCCCCGTACAAGTTAAAAATTATGATGATACAGTAATTTAAAAAAGTTTGCAGAAAATTGCAGACAATGGTTAGGGCAGTAACGATGATTTGTATGGCAATGTTAAGTCTTTAAAGAGCAGAAAAAAAAGAAAAAAAAGAGGGATATAAAGATACAGCTATCTTGTCATTCAAGGATTACCCACAAGTCAAAATTTTGTTAAACTTCAGTGACAAGTCATTAAAATTTCATCTGAATTGTTCCCTTAAAGTAACATAGCTACCAATCTAATAATACAAGTAGTACCCTTAGTGAAACAAACAAAAAACCCAGCAATAACAGTATCGAATAATGAACCACAAGAAAAAAAACAATCTGGGTTTTCTGGTGTTTGCATACATAAGTAAAGCAAACCCGTAAATCTAGGAATACAACATGTTAATTAAGAAAAAACCTAGATCACAAAGCATCACAAAGACTTAATATAACATAAGAAAAATAAATGAAAAGAAAATAAATTGCTAAATAGTAAACAGTAAAAAGGAGATAATGATATTTCATTCAATGACTATCATAAACAAACCTTTGAAAAGAAGTAGAGATCATCAGCCATGGTTTTGAACAACTCAAAAAGCAAAAGAAAGTGAAAGAAAAAACATTTGGTAGCAAAGTTTCGTTGTTCACTATTTCATAGCTCAACTTTATCTCTACTCACTAACACTCTAAAATCAAATTAAAAGTAAAAAGATAAAGCAATTTAAGCTTTGTGGGTTTTTTCACGTGAAGAGCGAAATGATTAGAAGATGGTTTAGAACAAAAATAATTGAAGCAGAGGAAAGGTGGGAGCAGGAAACATGTAAGAAAATGAAATAAATGGAGGTAGAGAAGGTAGTGAGAGATACAGGTGTGAAGGTGTAAATAATTAAATCATTGGAGTACTCAAACAGCTTTCCTTTGCTTGAGAAGACAATCAAAGCAATATCAGCGTCACAAAGAATTGAGGTCTCCTTAACTTTCTTTAACATACCAGTTCTTCTTTTAGAGAACGTCGCTTGCGAGCAATTCGTCAAAAAACCGATCTTGAAGCTCAAAATCGCATCAAATGAGCTCCTCTTGGGTGGGTGAAACAAAGCAATAATTAAAATAACGAAAAAAAGGAGAACATAAATTGTAATATAAAGAAGGAAATCGAGATTAAAAAAACTTAACCGTAGAAGGAATGAACCAAATCGCAGAGCAAAGGCAGAGAGAAGGGAGGATTTTTGGTTTGGCTTGGAAGAGAGGTTTTTTAAATGTCAGATATTATAAACGTAAACGTCAAAAATTATAAACGTAAAGTCTACCCGAAAAAGCTAAAATAAGGGGCTTTTTTGAAAAACTCCAAATTTGAACTTCTTAAAAAGCTATATTTTAGCTTCCAAAATAGCCATTTCTATTTAAAATGTACTTTTGGATTTTACGGCCAAACACTCATTTTTCTTAAAAATAGCTTTTGTAGTGAAAAAAAAAGTGCTTATTTACCCTTCAAAAGCTCAGCCAAACAAGCACTTAGTCTTTTAGGATTGTACATTGAATATATATACAACTTGCTCCTACATCTTTAGGATTTTTATCCCAGTTACCAAGTTTTCTATTTTGGTTTCTTAAAGAGAGTGGCAATTTGTAATAGTTCTTTTAAGTCCCTAGGATTAGAGTTACATTTATAGCCAGATGCATTATAGCTACAGTTAGGATATTTGTAATGATAATTGTATCTCTCCTATTTTGATCCTCTTAGAGTTATTTAATGAAATTTTTTTAACTTATCA
>JAOTAZ010000219.1:20882219-20894343 GCA_025629785.1 Erythroxylum oxycarpum | reverse complement strand
AGAATCAAATTCTAATTCTACTTAATTTAATTTTAATAAAGTTAAATATCTCATATTTGATTCCTAAAGTTTCTCAAAATTTATAATTAAGTCCAACTTAATTAAATTGATTTTTCTTTCACAAATTGCTTTTTGATATGTGACCCATTAAGTTCCTAATAAATTGGCAATGATTATGAATTATAATTTTAATTCACAATTAGAATTAGATAAATTAAAACTCCTTTTAATTTATCTTTAATTCTCTAATTAAATAATTCATAGTTATAAATCATGATTGACGTCTAGCAACATATCATAATTATCCAAATATTAAGAATATCAAAGTGATTGACTTAACCTATCAATGCATGGCTATAATGTATAATTTAATCCTTTCGTCATTTAATATTCTAATTGAACAGATTATGGATACAATGTTTACTCTTATCATTCAATCATATTCATTCTTGCTAATTAGTAATTGATTTATAATTGAATTTGAAAACTCCTTTTCAAATATCAATTCATTTTAGCCAGAGAATTCCATAAATCATTACTAATTAAGAACAATAGAATATTCTCTCTAATTACTTTAAAGTGACGAATCCTATATTGACTTACTCAACTATCTACATATGGTTCATACTGTATCCAATTACTATCGACTGAATTATCCTAGGACGATTCATAAGTAGCATCAAAACATAGTAATTCCTGTACTAGATACCTTGGTAATCTCAAGTCTGAGGATCAATTATACAACCATTATTATGAGATAATCCATAGACACATAAGTAATTTTTCATTCCGAATTCTCATAATCGGGTCAATTTAGTGACTTATTCTCTAATAATCACCCACACATTAGTTTAAATATCTCCATACTTTAATTTATGAGATCAATTACTTTCTTCATAAAAAAATATAATGTGTGCTAATTTTACCGTTTCAACAATATTCTGTTTTGATGAAACTACAACTAGGAATATTTAAGAATAACACTTAAATGTAAATTGAATCTCATCATAATTTTAATTACACAGTAATTATTCCAAGGATTTTTTTTTAGTATTAAAACATAAAATATTAATTAAATTAATACATAAAGATAAATAAAGCCTTTTCATAAATTCAAAATAATGTCATACATTAAATTGCATCCAATTGATTGGCTGCAAGGACATAAACTAACAATCTCTCACTTATACTAAAGTCAATCCCCTATGAATCTAATATCTTATCTATCCATATGACGATCATGTCTCTTTTGAGACAATGTCTTAGTAAGAGGATCTACTAGATTCTCTTCAGTGAAAACTCGCTCCAATATTATGTCTTTTCGCTCCACTATCTCCCTGATCAAGTGAAACTTTCTGAGTACATGTTTGGATCGTTGATGAGACCTGAGTTCCTTTGCTTGCACAATAGCATCGTTGCTGTCACAATACAATACTATGGGCTCAACAATGATAGGAACCACTCCAATTTTAGTGATGAACTTCTTGATCCAAACTGCTTCCTTTGCCGCCTCTGACGCTAAAATGTACTCTGCTTTAGTCGTTGAATCTGCGATGGTTGGTTGTTTTGAACTCTTCCAACTAACCGCACCACCATAAAGAGTAAGAATATACCCTAACTGTTGGGCCTCATTCCCGAAGTCCAACAATCGATGTTGGACCTCATTTTCGAAACTCAACTATCAGATCTGGAGTCAAAAAGCGTAAATAGGTTTCCTTGTAGGGTTATTTCTACGAACTCTCATATCCTTTCCAACAATCTTTGTCAATTCAAAACCAAAAGTGTGAAAAGGTAGAAAAACGTGTTAGGAATCCAATGCTTCAAGAATCACTTAATTTGGAGGTCGGATGAAGAAGTTATAGCTAAAGGAATCCAACATGTTTATGTCCTTACTCCAACTGTACATATCTTGGCGCAATTGCCATAACTTTTGCTACCAATGTCAGATTGATTTTGTTTTTAGATGGTTGGAAAGAAGAAATTGATATCGACAACTTTCATGAAGACCTCAAAGCGAGATTTGGCTTCTAAAGTAGTCAAAATCGCAATTTACTGTAGATATCCCGTAAATGTCTGTTTAACGGACATGCATGCCCGTTTAACATACATAAAGTGGCTTAAAAGCCATTTTTCACCTGAGAAGGTCTATTTAATGGACATCCATGTCCGTTAAACAGACATTGGTGAGGTAGGGGGTCCTTTTTCACCTGAAAAGGTTCGTTAAACGGACATTGGTAACCCAAAACTCCTTCCAAAGCCTCTCTAATGCTTCCAACATCCATTCTAACACTATATCCACTCATAATCTTCCCAAATTCAACCCTTTAAGTGTAATAACACTCCTCAAACAACCAATTACCAATTTGAATGCGTTAAACTCCTAAATGTCAACTTAAATAACTCATAGAATACACAAACTCTCATCATTTATCATAGTTGTCATGTTCATACCTCCCATACAGCATCATCACTTATAATGCTCATATCTCTCAACTCCAATACCCAAATTTTACAAAATTTATACCGTTGGAAAGCTAAGAGGATAAACTACAACGTTTATGAAGACCACTTTGTCTAATATAGCCTAATTTAACCCAGGTTCCCCCCTTAAGTCAATACACAGTTTTCACCCTTATAAGAACTTGAAATATGAATTGTACACTACAAGATAAATAAGCACATACATAAGGAAACTTCTTCAATCCTCAATTCATTTCTAAATCAAAATGAAGTCCATACAAAGCTTTCATACATAGCTTTAATTACATATCGACATTTCATCAAAGCCTTAACACAAGTTACAAAATATATTTGATGCTCAATGTTCAATATGCTTATAAAGCTAGCCAAACGTTTAGCCACTAACTTAGTACAAAAGCTAACTCTCTCAAAATTGTCCAAATGCCTTGCAAGGATTCATTGATCTTCTCGATCTGCACCTGAGGAGTGGGAAAAATATTGGGTTGAGCTACACAGCTCAGTGGCTAAGATATTTATAGCCATTGGCGATGAGCCACACAATCAACCATATATATATACAAACATTCATATAGGCATACACATCGCAATGAAAGTTCAACATTTACAATTCAATTCACATTTCATAATTCAAAACATCATCAAATGTGACATATTGGATGTAATTCACTTCAAAGCATAACACTCAAATGTCAACATAACTTGGCACATTAAAATGCAAATGCACACATAATTGGCTCGAGGGTTCCATGGAACAAAATGGAGAAATCGAAGTTTACACCGTGAACGAAACGAGTTCATTTTTGAATCTCGTGGGCCACAAGTGGGCAGTCGGGAGAAGGCTTTATGTCGACATGCACGTGACTACGAAACGATTCCTCTCTCGCCCAAACATAATCAATTTTCATGCTCAAATCAATCATTCACAATTTCATACTCTTATACTTTTCTTCTTTCCATTTAATCAAAATGCCATAATACAAGGCATAACATACTTATGCTCACAATTCAATTCTTATCAAATGTCATACATTATGAAGCAATTTCCACAACACAACATTTCAAAGCAAGTCATTTAGCACACAGTACACAAACAATGCATTTTACTCATTACACAATAACTATAAATAAATTACCCACCTTATAACTCTTGAAATCCAATTTCAATTGTGTCCTTCCTCTTGCTCTTGGATAGGTTGTCCTTGATTCCCTAACACAACCAACATTCTCATTCAATTCCAATTCAATTGGAAATCTCCCAAAATTTTCAAAATCACAACAAAAAGAAATTAACCCTAATCAAGCTCATACTTAACCTACCCATAGTTCATCTAAGTTAGAAAACTCAAAACCTAGCTTAGAAACTCAAAAATCCAATGGATCTCTCCATCTTCTTCTTCTCCCAAGCATTCCCAACACAAACCCCTTTCTCTCTCTAGAACTTCTCCTTAACAATACCACAACCTATTTCTTTACTAAAGCATGAAGAAGATGATGAACTTACCTTGAAAGCCTTGATTTCTTCTTCTTTCCATGATTTTTCCTTCCTTTTCCCCTAGCTTTTTCGATTTTTCTTCTTCTTCTATTCTCCCTCACGTTTTCTCCCTTTTCCTCTTGGCTGCTGACGACATTCACTCCTCTCCTCTTCTAATTCATTTATTCAAGTCTATTTTTTACTCCTTTTCTTCCAATTTTACCCCCACTTACATGCCCTTTCCAAATTTTCCCCTTCTTCAATTAAAACAAGCCTACTAACTACTTAATCTAACTTAATTCGAACTTAATCCTAACACTTCATTCTAATTCAATTTCTAATCCTTCCCTCAAATTTCTAATTACTAACCCAATTCTAAAATAAAAATTTTTAACCAACAAACAACCATAAATAACTATTTAAGCAATTTATAAGAAATTTAAAAAAAATTCAACATCCAACATGCTAATGCCATTAACATTAATAAAGTCCTTATTAAATTAAAAGTATTAAATTCCAATGTAAAGTAATATTAATAATTAATAATTATATTTAAATAGAAAGTCACTTGTAGCCTTATATAAAAAGAAATTTTTCTGTTAATAATAGATTGTGTTTTTGAGTTTTTCAACCTGAGGGAGTGCTTCTTAACATATAAATTTAGGGTAAAAGATATGAACCTCTCTTATAGTTTAAGAAACTCTGAAAAAACCCACAATCTTTAATATTCTTGAAAAACTCTTTCTACTTTATAATTTTCTAGAAAACCCCTTTTCTTAGATTTTGGCTAAAAAATAACAATGAAAAACATGTAGTATGAATATCAAACATGCATTAATCAAATGTTACTAGCATGATAACCTAACTCAGCCTTTAAACCAAACCCAAATGAATTAAATTAATAATTAAATATTATTATAATAAATTATTTATCTGTATCAAATTTAATTATTTTGATTCATGTTTAAGAGATGTGTTGAATCATCATATAAATATCATTTGATTAGTTCACGTATGATATTCATACTACCTATGTTTTATCATTATTTTTTATCTAAAGTCTAAAAGAAAGGATTTTTCTAGAAAACACAAAACTAGAAGATGTTTTTTTAGAATTTTAAATATTAGGGGGTTTTCTAGGATTTTTAAATTATAAGGAAGACTTAAGTCTTTCACTCTATAATTTATTCAAGTTTACTTTGTGATGTTCTAACTTTATATATTTAATTTTTAGTTCTTTATAGTTAAATCAATTATCTTAAGTATTTGAGTAGTCTTTTTTTAGCGCAAGTTTCAACCTAGTTTATAGATTTTATGTAGTTTATTCATACGTTAATTCACATTAGCTGGTATTAGACCATGGCTCTAAATCAATTTTAAAGGTGCTCCTACATATAAGAAAGATAGATCTATTCTTTTTTGTAGATATTATAAGAGCAATTTGAACAAATGGATGTGATACCAAATAGGAAGTAATGGAGTTTAACAATTACATTTACTTCCAGTTAAGAGAAGTAATGGTGGTCAACAATTGAAGTCTTACATACAAGGTGAATTGGGGATTTAATTGATTGGATAAAGGGCATACAATAACCAAAACATAGAAGACCATCAATCAAATAGCCAAATTAGGCAAAACGCAATTTTGAATTAGCAAAACATACCTCAATCCATTTTTAAGGCTACACATAGATCAGAGATGCAAAGATTAAAGAAAACAGAAGTGCATAACCTGCCTTTCAAATTCAAATATGTTGAGTGAATAGGAATAAGAAAACACAAGGATCGAAGAAAAACAAGATTAACAATCAAGACAAGACACCAGTTGATCACTCGTAGACGAATTTGTAAGGCTTTCCTTGCAAGAATTGTGAAGAAAGTTTTTGAAACTTTGAGTTAAAATGAATAAAGAAGGAAATAGGAAGGAGGAAGGAATAGTTGACATGTAGGGTTTAGTAAAGGCACTTGTCCTTATAAGAAAATATAATAGATTTATAGACAGTCACATTTCAAGTATCTTTTGAAAAACCTTTTGTACAAAAGAACTTTTTATGGTAGTTTCACAGCCTAATTAAAACTACAAAATTTTAATTTCCAAAGAAAATTTGGATGTGATACATAATGATATGAAGATTATTTTGAAAAGGCAATCCTAATAGATTGCAAAATTACAAAGGAAAAAATAACACTAATTCTCGACAAAAAATTGAAGCAAATGTATAATCTGGTACCTTCAATTAAAGTGATCTCTTGATGGCCTAAGTAAGGAAGAAATTGGTTGATGGGAAGTGCAAACTTAGTGCACAAGGCTCCCCAATTTGCGATGGTCAGGTAAAGGTCATCAATTGTACATTGCCTTCCCTTTGCATTTTATAAATAGGTTATTTCTGTGACTCGAACCCGTGACCTTCTAGTTACAATGGAGTAACCAAATTGGTTGATGAAAGAAAGATGAAAAGAAGTTGAAAGGACAAAATATCCTAAACAGAAAATAAGAGAGCATTATGGTACAAATTTTAGCTTTCTGAAAGGTATAAATTATGTAAACCTAATGATATAAAGAAAGTAAATCATATAATTGTAGAGTTTAATGAATAAGCTATTTAAAAGTAAAATATTCTAAAAAATGTAAAGTTTAAGATATTTTAATTTGGTTTTGAATAAAAAAAGAGAGAAGAAATATATGTTTCATTATTCAAAAGAGTTATTTTGAGAAAAGTTATAGCAATTAGAAATAAGGTAAACAAACAAAATTGGTTTCTTTTATATTAATAGTTTTAACTAAAAGGTGCTTTTCAATTAGATGTGACAATTATCTAGCTTAGCCCAAAGTTAATAGGTACGACCTGAGTTGATTGAACTTTGAGTTGGTCCTAAATTTTTTTATAAATTTTCAAGCTTCAGACAGGGCTTAGGCTCAACTACTCAGTCTGAAGCTTGAAATTTTCAAAAGAAATTATGTTAGCTTTTATTTTTTAAAATTACAAAATATATTCAATGAAGATTGGCTCGGGCTCGATTAAGCTTTAGTTTGCCTAAGCCCATTCGAGTTCAAGTTGCGATCCTCATAATTCATTAGACTTTATATTAGACCCAAGCCAAGCACAAAATTTTAGGCCGAACTCGAGCCCCAACCTATTACTACCCCCATTTGTGGTTAAAATGTACTAAACAATTTGTATATCTCATATGGATATTTTAGGCATAAGTGTACTAAAACTCTTCCTACCTACTTTTGGTATATAAAAGACTTATATTCACTAAGTTGAACAACTATAAAAAAGATTGGCCACTTTTTGCTTTTCATAATAAATTATATTTATTACTAAATCCGCTTAATTTTAACTAATTCAAAATTATTAAATACGCTCTAAGAATAAGCATTTTGGTTTCTTAAATTTTTCACTCATCTTGATAATAAAAGGAGAGGAGCTAAGTTAATTAGGTTACTGATGTTTAATATATATATCTTTGCAAAGCATATGTCTAATATGATATATAGTGCACTAGAACCTTGGAATTAATAAAAGCATCTGGTTACATACTAATACAAAGTTAAAGGTAATTATGCTTATCTAATGTTTTTTTCTTTTTTGTTAATTTAAACTTGTTGTTGATAGGTATGGATATGTATGGAAAATGACCCAAATTTTTTATTTTAGTCTATAGGTAATTCAAATCATGAACAAACTATAGAGAGGTCTGAACAAACCAAAACTTAAACTAGCTTGGGTAAGCTCAAAAATTCCAAAGTTTGATTAGCCTTAGCCAAACTAAAATAAATTGCATCATATGTGATTTAAAACTCTTTCTTTTTATGATTTTATTTCAAACTGATTTATAATGATTAGTGGAGGGCTTAGCTTTATGGAAAGTATATGAACATCAAGGAAAGAGATAATTTTGACTTTTACATAAATTTCCATATGTATAAGTGATTGAATTATTTTACTTATGAATAACTGCAAGTGTATAGTGTAGCGGTAACTAACACTGGCAAGTACGAGTCGATCCCACGAGTATTGTAAGCACTACTATTAACCCTTTTTCTATTATCTAACCACCAAATCAGGTGGTGAATTTACTTCAAAATTAAAGAAAACAAATTAAACTAAATTTGACACAATAATAAACTTAGATAAGGAAAATACTATGAATAGTTAATATCAAGTAGTACCTAGGTGATGAATCCCCTAAGATATCTTAAACACTAACTCTTTATTATGCAATTAAATTATTGATTATTGGATCGTGAAAATTCCTATCTTATATTAATATCTTTCTAAAAAATATTAACAATTAACCCTCAGTTGATTTACTAAACTCTCTTTATAGTAAAAACCTCCAAGATTGCATTGTTGATTCATAAATTTCACTATTCAATTTGACCATAATCCAGAAAATTTATGTCAACCTATCCCTAGGTTATAAATCCTTCCAATTATAGTCGATCTATTCATACAAAATGATTTCTCAATCTCAATCATATAAAGTCAAACAATTGACTAATATTTTGAATATATTATTTTAATAATATAATGCATAATTTAATCACAATAAATCAATAAGGTTCATCACACTAAGCACTAAACAATTTAGTTCCTAGACATATAAAACAAATCTAATAACAAATATTCAGAAGAGTAAATAGAAAAAAGAATTCAGATTCTATATCTCCCTTTTGTCTTTAATTAAATCTTCTTGCAATTTGGATTAAAGAATGCTCTCTCTTGAATCTTATGACGTAATCTTCATGTTTTCTTCACCCTTTGTTCAAAATTGCCTCTTCTCTGGTGTTTCTTATGACTCAAAAAATGCTTCTCCTTTATGCAGCCTAAAATAATATCCTTTTATAGGAAATTTTTAAGATATACATGATCACTTACACAATCGTATAATTGACCATAAGTATCCAAATATACATCAATTCATGACTTTACACAGTCACATAGACTTATACGTTCAACATACGTAGTCACATATGTCAAAATACACGAGAGTGTAACTCCACATAGGCAGGAATTGTGTCATTGAATCTCCACTAGTTTATAATGACTTACACAGTCATTACATATGGCTGAGTAAGTCCAAAATTGTTGGATCCTGAATTTTTTTTCTAAATTACTTATTATTTGTTTAATTATTTATTTATGTATTATTTGTTTATTATTTATTTATTTTTATTGAGTCATTAAATTAGTGGGCATAAGTAGAGATTAGAAATTAATATGGGAATGTTAGAATTAAGTTAGCTTAAGGAGTTAGTAGGTGAAATTAAATGAAAGAAGGCTAAATATGGAAAGACTAGTTATATGAGGGGTATAATTGGAAGAAAGAGGATAAATGTTGTCTTGAATTAGAAGAGAGAAGGGAGACGAAAACATGAGAGAAGAAGAGAAGGAGAAAATCATGGAAGAAGAGAGAAAAGGAAGAAAGAGGAAGAAAAAGAGGAGAAATCAAGCTTGTTAAGGTAAGTTAATCATCTTTTCTTCTTGCTTTAGTAGAGAAATGGGTTATGTTGAGAATGAAAGCGTTAAAGAGAGAAAAGGGTTTTATGTTGGAAGATGATTTATGAGAACCCATTGATTCCTAGGGTTTCTAAACTAGGTTTTGGGTTTTCTAACCTAGATGGACTATAGGTAGGTTAGGTTTGAGCTTGATTTGTGTTGATTTTACTTGTTGTAATTATGGAAGTTTTAGGGGATTTCCATTTGAATTTGGATTGAATGAGAATTTTGGTTATGTTAGGAAATCAAGAGAATATGAATTTGTGATTGATTGAATTGAGCATGAGAGTTGATTGTGTTTGAGCAAGAGCGGAACCATTTCGTAGTCACGTGTACGTCGACCTAAAGCCTTCTCCTGGTTGCCCCGCATGTGGCACACGAGATTTGAAAGTGGACTCGTTTCGTTCACGGTGTAAACTTCAGTTTCCCCATTTTGTCCCACGGAACCCTCAAGCCAATTGTTTGTGCATTTGCATTTTGACATGTTAAGTTATGATACAATTTGAGTGTTATCCTTTGATGATAAATTACATCCAATATGTGTTATGTGATGATGTATTGAATTATAAGTTGTGAATCAAAATTGTGAATGCTAGACTTACATTGCTAGATTAAAATAAGGCGTGTACGCCTATATGAATATTCACATATATGTTTGATTGTGTTTCTCGTTGCTAATGGCTATAAATATATTAGCCACTAAGTTGTGTAGCTCAACCCACCATTTCCCTCCTCAGGTGCAGAACGAGAAGATTAGTTATCCTTATAAGGCATTTGGAAACTCGAAGATAGCTAGAAATCTTTTGTACTAAGTTGGTGACCAATTTGGATAGATTTATAGGCATATCAAACATGAGCATCCTTTTGTATTTTGTATTAAGTTTAATGTGTATGTTGATATGCAAGTAAAGCTTGATCAAACATTTACTTTGTTCAAAAATGAGAATGAGAATTTGAGAAGTTCCTTTTGTGTATGAGTATGTTATTTTAAATTATGGATATGGAAGTGGAATGTGTATGTGTATGTGCATAGTCTTCTTTGTTGAGATTGCAAATTGTTGCTAGTGTTAGAATAGCATGTTAGAGTTGGAAAGATTATATGTGATGAATTATTTGAGTTGAGAATCAAGAGTTAATGAGATGTACTTAATAGTTGAATGGATATGAAGTGATATTGCACCAGAAGAAGTGAATTCGAGGAGATTATGAATAAAAGGGATGTTAGAATGGATATAGGATCCATTGGAGGGGTCTTGGAGAGTGAAAATTTTTGTAAAACCTAAAGGTTGCTCGGTCAGGTTGGGTATAAAGACACTGATCGTGTATTCCTGATGCAGAAAAATTGTCAGACCCGTAGGATACATGATCTGCCCGCGTGGTTTCACACGGCCTGTGGTTTGACCCTCCAACTGACAAAATCCCGCTTCTCTTTGTTCATAAAAGTTATAGATCTAGAAGCCCTATTCGAAACCTTCTAAATATAACTCTAATCCGATATCCCTAGTGAAAGTTATGCCAATTCTGTCGAGATAGGTACAACATGGTTGAGGACATGAACGTGTTTGATTCTTATGGCCATAACTTCACAACCCGACCTCCAAATGAAGTGATTCTTGAAGAAATAGATTCCTAACACATCTTTCTATTTCTCCATAAAAATTGGTAGTTATTGGTGTTGATTTGAAAAGATTGATGGAAACAAAATGAGGGATCAGTTGAAAGGTCATAACTGAGATATGATCACACTTTGGATTTTTAAACATATCTTGAGCTATAGAGCTTCGAATGAGATAGTTCTTACTTCAAAATAAAATAGAGACATAGAGCTACAATTGTTTTGTAAAATTCAAATGGTGATTTTGGTGATTGGCTGGTGTAGGCAGCCACCCTTGTGAGATGATGGCTAATGAGGGTTTTTGTTGAGACAACCTTGCAGGAAACCCGCACACGCTTTATGACATCAGATAGTTGGGCTCCGGAAACGGGGTCCAACATCTTGTGGTATCAGAGCTTAGGCTTTAAAGAGTCCTAGGCTTAGAATATGTTGTGCTATGCATTATTGTGATATGTGATAAATTGTTTGCATTGTAAATTGATTGATTGCATTAAATGAGATGCATATCATACATACATGTAGGAAATATGATTAAGATAAAACGTAATCTAATCATTAGTGTTTCTATTGAAGGAGTGAAATGCCACCTCGTAGAAGGACGCGAGGAATTTTGCAAGAATCAGTTGCACCTGATCCTGCACTAAGAGAGGAGGGCACAGATAAGTTTAGAGGCCTAGGAGATGCTGAGGCTTTTGGAGGGCATAGTATGGGGCCCTCTAGATCACAGACGCAGGAATCGCCTGTTCCATCAGAACAAGTGTCTACCTTGGATCCTAAGATGTTCCAAGCCTTCACTCAGGCATTTTTTCAGTCTATGGGACAGATGTTGCAATCTTCTACTCTGGCCCTAGTTAAAAAAGGGAAGCTGATAGCGGCTTTGTCGTTCAATTAGGAAATCGACCTTGGAAACCGGTCAAAATAATTAAATTCCAAAATTGTAACAAGCTGAACTTCGGGTCGTCTCACTTTTTGGAACCGATGGAAATTGATTTGAAAACTAGCCTAAGTCGAATTATGCAATTAAAGCAATTAAAAGGGGGTTTTAAATGG
>JAOTAZ010000219.1:20826503-20838779 GCA_025629785.1 Erythroxylum oxycarpum | reverse complement strand
AGTTTTACCATGTACTGATAAAGCAAAAATGGTAAATCTATGGGGTGATGATTCAGAAGATGAAAGATACATTGTTCATCCAGGGTAGTCACTTGATGTCGTGAACCAATCCTTGGTAAAACACAATCACAAAGGATAGCGAACAATACCCTAGCCTTCGGCACCAGCCATGAAGCTCTCCTTTCTGTTGGGTCATGGCGTCCATACAGTTGACGACCAACTTCGGCTTCGTTCATCTTCAACTTTGTCATCCATTTCGCCATATTTGATAACTGAACTCCATCATTTGGACAATCTGTGACTTTCTCCAATGACTCTTTTGACACTATTACAGAGACATTAGCCACATACGATACGATTGTATCGCCCACCGATTTAGCATTCTTCCAAAAATCATAGACTTCGTGAAGATATACTTCATCTTTGATTTCAAAGAAGTTTCTCCATCCGGCTGCTGTAATTTCTGGTTCTATGTCCATGTTCTCCTTTCTTAGGTCTTCAAAGTTAACTAAAGTTGCTGCCCATTATGAAAAATTATGACAGCATTTCCCCTAAATTTTCATTAGCCAAACTCTTCAACTTGCACAACACTTCACTTATACACAATCTCCAATTCTCACATCCAAACACAATAAACACAAAACTCATCTCTTTTATCAAACAAAGGCAAAACATAAGTAAACTCAAATGTCTTTCATTTTATTGAATGTTCATAATTTCATTCATACTTTTTTTTCAATTTCAAGAAATCAAACTATATTTTCTCATTTTATTTCATTTTATAACTTCTAATTTCCAAGGAAAATTCAGAGTCCAACATAAACTATGTAATATGATTCAGTCTACAGTGCATAGAAGATGTTTCAGTCTACAGTCCATAGAATATGTTTCAATATATAGTGCACAAGAAGGAAGATTTCAATATACAGAGCACCAGAAGGAAGGTTTCAGTCTACAGTGCTCCAGGAGGAAGGTTTCAGTCTACAGGGTCTTCCTCACATCACCAAAATTGTTGAATCACTATCTATACTCTCTAAAACCTCTCCACTTATAAAGATCATAACTTTAGGCTCAGATGTCCAAAATTTTCATACTGTATACCGTTGGAAAGCTAGAAAGATTAGCTACAATGTTTTAGAAGAAAACTTTATCTAATTTAGCGTAGATCAATATAGTTTTTAATCTAAAATTAGAACACAAATTTTGCCCCTATGGGAAACTTGAAATTTGCACTATATAGACTTATGATATCCTAAGCATAAACATTCAACTACTAAACTGACTTCATTAAACTCTCAAATCTCCACTCATCTAATTCATCCCATTCAACTACATCTCATCATTCATAATTTGTATCTTTCTATTCCATAATATCTCACTTATATATAGACATATATATATATATATAACTATTCATGTTTAAAAACCATTTGCTCAAGTTGACAACTTCATCAAGTATATCTGATTCCAACTCAATATCATCCGTGCACAATTCATATTTCATTTACAACAAAAAATATAGTTTTACAAATCTTTTATAGCATTCCTAGCCACATTACATCATTGTCTCAAATCTTAAATTACAAAGTATTCTTGGACAAATAGATTTGAAATGTGACTAAAACATTGCGCTTTCACAAAGCCAACTAAAAATAAAATTCCCTTAGGCTCTTGATCACTTAATCTTTTAGCGATCACCTGAAAATGGGACAAAATGGGGGTGAGCTTGAAAACTCATGGGTGACAAATTTATAATGGAAAAATAAGCAAAAACCTATGAAAACATTTACTTGTCAAAAAAAAATTTCATTGGGTTCATAATGCACATGTTTGTCAAATTCTCATCATGTAGTCAAAATCTCAAACTACAAAACATGAAAGCATCAAACTTGTTAACATAACATAAACATATAAGTACATCAAAATGGCTTGCGTCAATCCATGAACATGACAAACTACACAGTTCCACTAATGCTCCTGTGTAGTTATAAACTTGAGGGAGTCCATAAAGGAGCTCCATGCTACTAGTGGGCAGGCTGGAGAAGTCTTTAACTTGGTCAACGTGTACGTGACATTCTTAAAGGGACTACACCAAAGCCACATAACACAAATTTCATAACTTGCTAACATGTTGCCCAAAATGGCACTTTTTGAAAAACTTCATTTCATAAACTTAATATCCTTGCAAAAATCATTTCCATTTTTCATTTCATAAATCAATAATATAATTCATATACCAAACATGTAGCACTTTCTCACCACATTCAAAGGGCAATAAATGCACATTATGATGCAATTGAAATCATTAAACTTCTTTGATTCAAAGAAAACATTAGTGGCTTATTTCCTATATTATAAACATGTACCCACCTTCTTTTTCTTGCTTAAGGACTTGCTCAAAATGCCTCTCCTCTTGTTCCTCTTACCTCTTTTGATCCCCTTGATTCTTCACCAAATAAAGAGATCTTTGGCTCAAATGGAAGCTCTTCTCTTCCTTTGCCTTTTTCCCTTCTTGAATAACCTCAAATCTCCCTTAAAACTAAGAAATGATGAAACCCTAACTATCTTTCCTTTTGTTCTCTCCTCTCTACCGAAACTCTCTTCTATTTTTGTTCTTCTCTTCTTTTCTTCCCTCAAATCACATTTTTCCCTTCTTAAAAGAACAAGACAACATTTCTTCTTCCATTTCTACCCTTAATTAGTCCAAAAAGTCCATTTTACCCTTCCTTATGGGCTTATGTTCATTTAACCTTAAGCGTCTTGCCAAAAATACCCTTAAACATTCTTATAACCTTAACACTTTAATTCCATTAACCCATGCAATAAATCCCACTAACTATGACAAATTTAGATAACTCAAAAATCAATCCATCAAAACCTGATTATTTATATAATCATGCTTAACTTCAATGAAAAAAAGTTCAAGGGCCAACAATTGTGATCACAAGTCTCAAAGGTGTGATCGCGCACAACCTAAAATAGGTAAAAATAAGCAAGCTAAAGCAGGTAAGTATGTACCACTTGTTTCTTTTCCTTAGCGACTTAAGAAATAACCTTATGAAAGTCAGTTTGTCTCATTTCTTGAAAAGTTAAAAAAAATTACAGATTAATCTTTCTTTTATGGAGGCATTGGAACATATGCCCGAGTATGCTAAATTCTTAAAAGATATCTTAAAACATAAGAAATCACTAATTGTTAATGAGACTGTGCAACTTCCAAAAAAATGTAGTTCAATTGTTTCTAATGCTATTCCTTCAAAACCAAAAGATCCTGGTAGTTTCGCAATTCCTTGTGTAGTTGGTGATATACAATTTAACAAATGATTGTGTGATTTGGGTGCAACTATAAACTTGATGCTCCATTCAGTTTTTCAAAAATTAGGTCTTGGAGAGGTTAAGCCGACATCGATGGTGTTATAACTAGTGGATCAATCAATTAACAAGCCTTTTGGGATTGTGGAAGATGTGCTCGCTGAAGTGGACAAGTTTATAATTCTAGTGGATTTAGTGGTTTTGGATTTCAAGGATGATTCAAAATGCCTATTGATTTTGGGTCGTCCATTCCTCTATACAGGTAAAGCTTTAGTAGACGTCAATAGGGGGAAACTTATATTCCGCATTATTGAAGAGAAAGTGGAGTTTTGTATGAGGACGACCATGAAGCACCCCATGGATAATGAGATTTTTATGAAAGTTGATGTTGTGGATGAATGTGTGTTGAGTATGGAAGAAATTGAGGAGAAAGAAGTCTCTTTTGATCCAAATGTAGAGATTATTAGTAAAAGTAAGGGTGAACAAAAAAATAGAGAAGTTACTGCGAGAAACAAATCCAGCTCCACCATCCATTGTACGTCCACCAGCTTTAAAGTTGAAACCATTGTCTAGTCATTTGACGTATGCATTTCTTGGGGAAGGAGAAACCTACCTATTATTGTTTCAACTAATTTGACAAATGAGCAGGAACAATGGTTGGAAGCATGTTTGAGCTATGGGGTGATAGATTTTTGATATAAGAGGAATTAGCCCCAACGTAGTGATGCACACAGAATTTACTTAGAAGAAGGAGCTAATTTGTGTGATAATGACAAAGGCGATTAAATCAAAACATGAAAGAAGTCGTAAAGAAAGAGTTTGTCAAATTATTAGATGCAGACATTATCTATCCTATTTGGATAGTGAGTATGTAAGTCCAATTTAGTGTGTAGCAAAAAAAAAAAAGAAAGGAGCTAGGATTATCATTAGAAATGAGGAAGGAGAAGTTATCCCTACAAGAACAGTAATGGGATGGAGTGTGTGCATTGATTTCAGGAAGCTGAACTCTACTACAAGAAAAGATCACTTCTTATTACCATTTGTTAATCAAATGGCTGAGAAAGTATCAGGTCATGCTTTTTATTTTTCCTTAGATGGATATTCATATTATAATCAAATTTTTATCTATCCTCAAGATCAAGAGAAGACCACATTCACATGCCCCTATGGAAAGTTTATGTATAGAAGAATGCCTTTCGGTTTGTATAATGCTCCAGCAACATTTCAGCAGTGTATGACAACAATTTTTGCTTATTTAGCGGAGGATTTTACGGAAATATTTATGGATAGTTTTTCAGTGTTCAATGTTTCGTTTGATACATGTTTGCAAAATCTAGGGAAGGTGCTTGCATGATGTGAAGAATCAAGTTCAGTTCTCAACTGGGAGAAATGCCACTTTATGGTAAATGAGGGCATATTACTCGAGCATGAAATTTCCAGTAGGGGAATTGAAGTTGATAGGGCTAAGATCGAAGTGATAGCAAAGTTACCACCTCCTATAAATGTAAAAGGAGTTTGATCATTCTTGGGACATGCCGGGTTCTACAGAAGATTTATTCAATATTTTTCCATAATTGCTCAACCCTTAACTAATTTACTTATGAAAGATGCGCCATTTGATTTTAATGTTGAGTGTAAGCAGGATTTTGACACTCTTAAAGCGGCTTTCACGACAACACTAGTTTTGGTAGCCCCCGATTGGTCATTACCATTTAAGGTGATGTGTGATACAAGCGATCTTACTGTAGGATGTGTACTAGGACAACGGAAGGATAGGAAATTACATGCAGTCTACTATGCAAGCAAATCATTATCAAGAGCTCAATTGAATTACACAATGACTGAGAAGGAGCTTTTAGCTGTGGTTTTTACATGCGAGAAATTTAGATCATACCTACTTGGAACAAAAACAATCATGTTTTCAAATCATACGACACTAAGGTATTTATTTAATAAGAAAGATGCAAAGCCAAGATTAATTCGTTAGGTGTTATTATTGCAGGAATTCAACATTAAAATTGAGGATAAAAGGGGAGCTAAAAATGTGGTGGATTATCACTTATCTTGAATTGAACAAGAGAGTATTATAGATGATCAGCCAATTCGAGAAGAATTTCTAAATGAGAAAAATTTTCCTTATTCAGCAGTTAGAAAGCCCATGGTATGCTGACAGAGTCAATTATGTGGTAAGCGGTATCATTCCATCTGAGTTATCTTATCAACAACGAAAAAAGTTCTTAACAAATGTTAAGCATTACTATTAGGAAGAACCGTATTTATTTAGAATTTATGCTGACGGATTAATTAGGAGATGTGTTCTAGAAAGTGAGATGCTCTTTGTGCTAACTTATTGCCATGATTCACATTATGCAGGGCATTATAGGGGAAATACAACTACAAGTAGAATCTTCGAATGTGGATTTTACAAGCCAATGTTGAACCAAGATACGAGGGAGTTTATGAAAAAATGTGACAAATGTCAAAGACAAGGGAAACATCTGAACAAGAGACGAGATGCCACAATCGAGCCTATTGGAGGTTGAGATATTTGATGTATAGGGAACAGATTTCATGGGACCATTTCCTACATCATATGGAAAAAAATACATATTGGTCAGAGTAGACTATCTCCAAGTGGGCGGAAGCCAATGCTAGCTCAAGTAATGATGGAAAGGTGGTGACAAATTTCTTAAAAGGATTGTTCGTGAGATTTGGGGTCCCACGTGTTCTAATCAGCGATGGTGATTCTCGTTTTTGTAACTCCAAGCTCGAACTTTTGCTTAAACGATATGGTGTGAAACATAGGGTGGCAACACCTTATCATCCATAAACAAGTGGGCAAGTGGAAGTGGTCAATAGGGAGTTAAAACAGATTCAGGAGAAAACGGTGAACAGAGTAAGGAGAGATTAGGCTATAAAGCTTGACGATGCTTTTTGGGCATATGGGACAGTTCCAAAGACACCTATTGGAACAACTCCTTATAGACTTGTTTATGGTAAGGCATGCCATTTGCCTGTGGAACTTGAACATAAGGCATACTGGGCTATCAAAACCCTTAATATGGATGGCAAAGTGGCAGGGGCTAAAAGATTGCTGCAATTGCAAGAGCTGGAGGAGTTACGTTTCCCAGCTTATGAGAATGCCAAGTTATTCAAAAAGCGAACCAAGAGATGACACGACCAGCATATTAATGATAAGATTTTCAAAGAAGGAGATTTTTTTTTGTTGCATAACTCTTGGTTAAGGTTATTTCTAGGCAAACTGTGTTCAAAATGGAGTAGGCCGTTCAAAGTCATCACAGTTTATGGGAATGGAGCTTTGGAACTTGACAATGCACGCGGTGAGAAGTTCAAGGTGAATGGGCAAAGATATAAGCTTTATCTTATATGTCTTATCCATAGACCTAATAAGGTAATGCTTTTTCAATTTAACCCTTGAAAGATAGGTTTCAGTCATGCTAAAATGACCTTAAAATTAGAATGTATGTGTGGTAGTGATAAATAAAATACAAAGTTTTTGTTTGTTTATTTGTTTGTTTATTTAGAAAGTTGTTTTATAGGAAAATCAAGTGGTGCGATTGCAGGCCACTGTAGTGCGATCGCAACTGATTAATAATTTTGGGAGGCTTCGACTGGGATCGCAAGTTTCTAAGTTACGATCATGACAGAAGATGACTTGTGTATACTATTCGATTGCGATTGCAAATCACTTGGTTGCGATCGCAAACCGATTGCACTTCATAAGGTAATGTTTAAATTTTAAATCCCTTCTCGGTTTCCAACCTAAATTTATGAATCTTCAACTACTTTCACATCCCTTCACATATTTAAACGTATTTTAGAGGAGTTCTTTATGTTATTATCATCTTTAAACCCTAGTTTCAAAAGTTTTGTTGTGAAGGAAAGTAAGAAAACCATTCCCTTCAACATATCCCTCAACCAAATCAACTATTAAAGAGGATTTCAAGAGGAAGGATGGTAGCATAAAAGTCTATAGAGAAGGGAAAGGCAGTGAGACAGTTGATGCCAGATCTCTTGGCGTAAAACTCCGACCCTTTTCCAATCTTCTTACATGAGGAAGGAAAGAAGTATCAAAAGCTGAAAGAAAAAAGAATTATTGTTCCAAGGTACTTTGATTAGGAGACAGTGATGCAACTAGGTGTGAAAGAAAATCTTCCAGCTATGGCCGAGCGATTGGGATGGTTGAGTTGATTATGGGCTAATAAGAGATTTTTGAGGAACTAATACATGAATGTTATACCACTTTGGTAGTGGAAAGGACGAAATTCACAAAATTGAAGTTTAGGCTGGGCAGACAAAAATGGGAGATGGATGCTTCAATGTTGGAAAATTTATTTGGGCTACCACAATTGGGATCGATTAAGCCAGCTAGGGAATTTTCTTCGGGGGATTTCTGGTGAACAATTATGAGGGAACATCAGCACATGTTGCTCATAATGCCCTAAACCTGCTCACTCGAGAAGCCTCGTTGATCTTTGTTCACAAATTCATGGCAGTATCCATTTTTAGTAGGGTGGAGAGTAATAAGGTATCAAGTCAGGAACTATATGCTCTTTGGTGTGCTTCTAACAACACACCCTATTATACCCCCATCCACCTGTTGAAAGAATTTACACAAATGACACGACCTTCAAACGCTAAGTTGCGATTAGGATATATATTTACAGCACTAGCTCGATCAGTGGGTATCAACCTCACAATGATGAAACGTGTTCCAACAGAAGTTTTCAACCAAAGGTACTTGCTTGTTTGTGGCCTGATGAGCTTCGCAAGATGTAGTTTACGGGAGTCATCCTCTAGCGAAGAAGAAGAAGAAAACAATGATTCACAATAATAAGAAGCACAATCTACACTTCCTATAGCTGACACTAATACAATTTTTGGAGATGCTAAACATTTGGGAAGCTGCTTTAGCTGGCAATAGCGATAGGTTAACTGCAATTAAAAGAACAATGGTAGATATCTAAAAGCAACAGTGGTATCAATTAAAGAATTTGAAGAAATTCTTCGTTATGTCGAATGTGGAGAAGCCACCACCTACACCTCCACCACTAGGTTCTCCTATTCCTGAAACATCAATTTCAATTTTCATTTAATACACTTATACATTGGTTGAATATTTGCAATGTTTCTATTTATTTCTTTTTGCTAGGTTATATGTTTATGACTAAAGTAGCGACATGCCAAGAATTTTGAACTTAGCTTGACATATTGTTAACTCCATACATGCCTTTGTAGTCATTAAAAATCTAAAAAATGTAACCAACGATCATTTGAGGATAGTGCGCATACTAAAACAACTTTTGTACTTTTAACATAATTATTAGTATTAAGTTCTTTTTTACTAATTATGATGATTGATTTTTACTTAAAGTTCAACTTAAGGATAAGAAAAAAGGTTGTGAATGTTACGAAGAAATTAAAAAAAACCTCTAAATTCTTGTTCCGTTGTGCTAAGGGTGCCCGAAACTGGCCTTGGACACATGAGCAGTCCTAGTAGCCATTTGATGATGAAAATGAAGTAGGTTTTGTGCATTTGAGTATGATCCTTAGTTGCATTTAATTGAAATTTTTTTGTCTCAAGTAAGCTTCTTAAGTTATGTTCGAAATAAAGTCTCTTCATCCTCAATGATTAGTTTTAACAATTAATAATATTACAAACATGTTCTATAGTGACTTGATTATGATAATGAAGTTATTGGTGCTATTTCCTACTCTTGTATGCATACTATTCCTAATTTGATTTGAGGGAGCTTTTCTGCATTTTTGGTAATTAAAGGATTGCAGGAAGTTCACAAGCATGTCAAGGTTGATAAAAATATTCTTGGTGTCAAACTGCCTGAGTTATTGCTTACAATTATTTTCTTTTGTCGTTGCGTGTGCTTATGGACAAGCATAAGTATAGTGGTGAGTATTGATGTGCGTATGTTTTTACTTGTTGAGTGTTAATATTTTTAGTTATGTTTGTGGTACTTTTTGTTCTTGGTTTAGTAGTTTAGTTTAGTTTTTAGGCAAGTTTGATGTTTTATTGAGTGTGAAGGAACAGGGGTGCAAAATGATAGAAGTTGGTGATAAAAATGCATCTGGTGCGATCGCGAGGGAGAATGATGCAAGCGCAACCAATATGCGATCGCAAGTCACTTTGGTGGGGATGTAATCGGGTTGTGATCGCAAGTTACCAAGTTGCGCTTGCGATCGCAATATCCAATGATCTTCTGGAGGTAGCTTTAGCTGCGATCGCAAGTTCTAAATCGCAACAGAAGAAGACTTAAGCAAAGCATTCGGGTGCGATTGTAAGTCTCAAAGGTACAATTGCAATAAGGGCTTTTGACTATAGGATAGGTTATTAAGCTTTGGGTGTGATCGCAACTGTTATGATGCGATCGCAACCCACAACTTTCAAGGTCAATTCCATCATTTTGTCATATGTTTAAATGAAGGGTGAATGGTTAAAAGAAGTCCTCAACGTGCGAGAATGTGGGAGGAGCTGTTACAATTCAGTAGAAGTGGACAATCACAAGGGAACAGAGGAAAAAGAAATCTTAAAAAGAGAAGAGGTACGAAGAAGTGAGAGGGAGGAAAAAGCAGGAAGAAGATAAAGGATAGGAGCTTTGTGAAGCTTGTAATTCAGGGAATATGAACATTTGTTTTCCTTTGAAATTATTTTCAGTTTGTTTATGATGTGTGCTTTCTAGTTTCTTATTCAAAGATTGTTTCACCCTCTATAGTGAATCTTGTTTTCTGAACGTTTGCTATGTATGGTTACTATTCTTATGAATAGTTTTTATTAGATCTTAATGAGAATTGATTTCTTTTAAAAAAACATACAAATCTAACTTGCTTGCTGAGAGATTAGTGTCCAAGTTCTATTCCTTAAAAGTTATGTAGTTCATCAATGTTTCATTTATATCCAAATTGAGGGATTTGCATTACAATAAAACAGAGTAGGTAATTCAAACTTGAGATAGAAGAGTTGCTTCTTGAGAGACTTGGGAGAGTAGAATAAAAGAATTCAAATTTACTTAGTAGGAGTTGAAACAATTTTTGGAACTTTTAATCTTCTGAATTCGTGAGAAGCAATTCCTTTTCCCTATAGATTAGTTTTGTAGTGGTAGTTTTAACATAGTTGATTTATTTTATATCATTTTCAACTTCTAGATCTTTTTATTATTAACTTAAGCAATCTGGAAAGAATTTAGTTGGTGCTTAGTATAAATCCTCGTGGGAACGATAATCGTACTTCAATGACCCGTATGCTTGTGGTCACGATCCGAGTGCATTTCTATTTATAACTCATCAATAGCTGACCTTGGCTCTACTAATAACTAATCATGAGGTTTCCAACTAAATTACTTAGGTTAAATTTACTAGGATTGCATTACCGATTTATAAGCCCCTCTATTAGGTTTGACCCTAATTTGGAAGATTTATATCATCCTCTCTCTAGGGTTGCAATCAACTCCTTCCAATTATGGTAGATATATTTAAGCTTAGGTTTCTCAATCCTTACGTGTGAAATCAAATTATACTCTAATATTCTCGGGTTTATTAAATCATAAATAAAACATGTAATTGAATCGCAATAAATCATTCAACAAATTGTATTAATAAAAGAGTCAACACATGTTAAGGTATCAACCAGAACCTGTGACATTTATTCCTTCCTCATTATTCTTTCTGTTACTGTCTATAGCCTGTGGGTTGAAAGAAATAATCGAACCTTTAAAGATGAAGCCATGGATGGAAGGAATCTCTCTATACGGGTGAACTTTCAAGTTATGGAGCACCTCAGCTTAAACACTGAGAGAAGGTAATACTACTTGTGTTTTAATTTATTTCTAATGTTTTGCCTGTAAGTGATGCAGCCAGTTGCTAGTTTAGTCCAGTCCAAAAAAGGGCCATCCAGCTCGTGTTGTCCTACACTTGAAGGGCAAACCATGCACTTCCATCACAAGTTGGTCATGGAAAATGATAGAGAGTAGGTTGATTGAGTTTGTTGTATGGTTTTAGGGTATTGGGAAGTGGTGAACATTCCTTTGACCTCTTTTGGTTAAGAGATTTCGAGCTAGAAATCTCTAGATTGTACATATCTTCTATTATTTGTATAAAATCCTTCTAATTTATATAAAAAACAAAATAAGGCTCATCTAACTTAAATACTAGCAAAATATTTTATTACAAATAGGCTAATATGAAATGAAACATACATAAATCAAAATACAAATTTAAAACAATGAAATCATAATTTTAAATCTCCTTGATTGCCTTCTATCACATATTCTCACGATGTAGAGGTATGATCTTATATTCTAATGGATCGATCGATAAAATCTTCACATTTCCTGTAACATCCCATCACCGATGGGAAGGCTAAAATATTAATTTGGAAGGGTTTAAGAGTGTTTAAAATTGTCTTGGTATATTCATGCATACTCATGCACGTAAATAGTGAATTTTGTACATGCATTTTAGTGATTTTTGTGTTTCCCTGTATATTTGATCATAGATGTGATTATTATGAAAAATGTGATTTTTGTGTTTGGAAAATTGATTGGAGAGGGTCACTGAGGTTTTAAAATTGTTAGTGAATTTTAGTGAAATTTTTGTGCAATTTCGGGGTACTTTTCTGGAATAGGAAAAATGCTAAGTGGCAGAATAATTGTTTACCGGTAGTAGAACTTACTGTCCAATGACAATAGAAATTTAGAAAAATGATTTTAGGATTTATTAATTAGAGCCATGGAAAATTTGGGAGGCAATTAGATTAAAAATTGGGTGACAAATGAACTAGAGATTAATGATTATTAGTCAAATAAAAGATGGTATTTTTTTAATTCTTTTTTTGTTGTAAGTGTCATGACATCTATCATAACACTCACTAAGCATTTAATTATATGCTTTAAACCCACGACACTTTCATTTGCAAGGCTATCTTCATTTGCC
>JAOTAZ010000219.1:20793038-20803484 GCA_025629785.1 Erythroxylum oxycarpum | reverse complement strand
TAGTAAATAGCAATGTTCAAGATTAACGTTTAATAACATAGAATTAAAGTAGCTTTTTTCCTTTTCTTCTTTTTTTTTACTCAAGAATTAATATAGTAAATACTAGTGAATTTATTATTATTAATATCCTTTTAAATTATATCTAAATATATAATAGGTTTTTTTAGTATTCCAGGTTCAGGTTTAAACCTAGAACCTCAAGTTAGAAACCTGAACCTAAACTATGAACCTGATTTTTCAGGTTCGATTCATGCGGTTCAAGTCCTGTTTACAAGTTCGCGGGTTTTTTTGAACACCCCTAATTACCATAATCCAAAATCGCACCTCCATCTGCAATTAAAAATCAAGAAAATAAAAAAAACTGATTTTTTGCCGATCAATCATTTATTTGTAAGTTTAATTCAATCAAATTCTTATAAGCATAAATTAAAGAAACAATATGGAAATTTTAGGGTTCGTGAATGAAAAAGTGTAGTAAAAAACTAAACCTGTGTCTTTCTTTGCTTGTTGTATGGCGTCTTTTACTTGTTCCACACATAACCATGGATGATTACTAAATTTAGAGAAGTTGGAGTAAAACTTGAACTTATCTAAATGCATAATTTTAGAGGGTAGAGGCAATCATTTGTTGTTTTCTTTGTTGATTTGCAAAAAAATCACATAAGTATATAAAAGTTCAACTATGTACATCAATTGCAAAAAGTCAAATCACAGAAGAAAATGAGCTTAACTAATCATTATAGTCGGGATTGCTAAAAGTTCGCACTACATCTATATGTATAGCAAATTGGTATGTAAATAATTAACCAATTATGCAACAATTTTAGTAAATGAATGAAAGGTAATTAACAAATAAATATACCTTTATCATCATATATTTCTTCAAAAAGACTTTCCGTTGAATAAATATTTTTTATCTCTCACAAAATAAAAAAAGGAAATATAAAATAATATGATAACCAACCATTAAATTTATAAAAGTAAACAATTAAGTTATTATAAAGTATATAGTTTACCTTAAACATTTTCGACACGTAACCAACTTTAGGCAATACATCAAGGCTTCCACAATTTTAAGATGAAGTTGACTTAGATGAAAACTCAATATCAATCTCAAAAGCAACTAATATATACTAGAATTGTTAAAATGTCTCGTGTGATTACTTAATTGAGTATTGAACTCCGTTTGACTTCTACCACAATAACATATCAAAATGCTCATTATCAATGGTGGTCATAATATCTGCTTTCAAATATTTACTAACTTCACCTTACTGTAAGAAGTCGTAACTCTTTTTTTTTATGAATTATATTCCTTAAAATAAAAAATTAAACTTTTAATTGTAATTGATAATGATGTATCAATAAAAGATGAAACTAATATTGAGTTATGGTGATCCGACTCTTTTGCTATTCTTAATCAATAAACAAACCATACTAAAAGTGTATAATAATATCAACATGTCCTATAATCTAATCACCATACAACTTTTGATAAAGAATTAAAGCCCTTCCATCTTATACCTCAAGTCTAATACAGAAATTGCTATCACGATATTACCAACCATGGACCAATAAATATTAAATTTCTCTATCATCTACTCCACCATTGTTTGGATCACTTTAATAAAATAAAAAAGTCTACTCATATAATGCCAATGTAATCTCACGTATGCTAGCAAAATAAATGTGTGAAGTTGTATATTTTATTCATAAGAACTTAGTAAAAGCATGAAATATCACTAACTCCACACAAATTACTTTAACTAATTCCCATTCCTATTCTATTAGCAAACAAGTATATTGAGAATAATGTTGTCTTAACCTAATAAACACCTCAATATACTTAGTTGCTGGCGTCTAGCATCTTAAATGTTGAATTCCATTTTGTTACATAATCCAAAATAACATCTTTGTAAGTGGAATGCGTAGTTATCATGTATTTACTTCAAAAAGTTTAGCTCATTTGGGTGTTGCACTCTACTAAGTTGCTGACTCTAGCATCTTAAATGTTGAATTCCATTTTGTTAGATAATCCAAAATAACATCTTTGTACATGGAATGTGTAGTTATCATGTGGTTTCTTCAAAAAATTTAACTCATTTGGGTGTTGCACTCTAATATATTACATTATTATGGATTGCCTCTATCCTTTCCTTTATAATCTCCAACTAATCCTTCACTATCAAATTTATAATATGCATAAAAGATTGTACATGGAATCATCTCTTATCCATCAACAAGCTCTAATGCCCAACTTGGTCTTCACTTTTTTTAATCATAGCATCATTTATGTTACAATTATCCAAAATTATGGATGAGAGCTTCTATTGATTTTTAATCCATTAAACACTTGATCAATATAATTATTAATCTTACACTTATATTCGACGTTGGAATATAAATAAACCTACTATTTAAAAATTATGAATAAATATCAATTATAACATAATCAATGAACAATGATAATAAAATTAAAAAATATTATTTACCTAAGGAATAAATTGCATAAAGTCTAGTCGTTGTTAATGTAATATGTCATCACCATCATATAACTCTTCTTTTAGTTATCAGTTGCCCACATATTTGATGTGACAACAACTTATTATTAATGTCTTCAATGTCAAATTATTTTATTCTTCGTAAATCTTAAAGATATCTTTCTTCATAGTATTACAAGTTAGAATCTTGAAAGTCAGTTGAAGTGAGGTGATAAACATTTTAAAGTTTTAGTTGTTGACAATCGATAGCAAACATTCATTTTCTGCAATCATCTTCATTAGCAAATGTTTAGAGCTATGAGAATTATAACTTCTGGTAGTCATTTCACTCTTTCTTTTCATTAAGTTAGTGGTAAAAAAAGTTTGACCTCTTCATACCATCTTCTTTCTATTTCAAGAGTCAATGTTTCTTTTTAAATGAGATATTCCACCTTTAGAACCCCTAATCAACATCTTATGGCAATACTCACATTCGACCTTATTAACTTCATCACTTGATACTCTAAATGAAGTAATTCCAAACATCACTTCTTACCTTCAAAGAATTGATTACTTTAGACTGACTTATTCCTTCACTTGGTATATTGTACGGTACCGGATTGGAGCTTGTTATTATATTGTCTTGTCTTATTTAAGGATTATGCTTGTATATTTGAAATAAATAAATAAGATAATCATAAACATTCCACAATTTGGAGAACAAGCTTAACCAGGTAATGAGAACAAAAATGAGAAAAAAAATGACAATAAGCAAAGCAAATAACCAAATAGAATTACATTTAGAATAAATTTTTTTGTGAAACAATCTATTAATGCATGAAAGAGCTTATTCTCTAGACCAATAATTCAAGTAGTGTACAAATTATTGATTAGCTAATTGAGGAGATCATGTCAATGCATATACATACAATAATAACAATAAATGATTTCCCTTTGTACCTATCAATTCATATTCATTTATATGACGAAGTACATTTTAATTTATGTTAGTAGTGTGCCCTAGGCCAATGGACATATGTGATTCATTTATTAACATTATGACCTGTTAATAATATATTATGAGGTATTCCTTTTATATATGCATGTATGTCGTTTATGTAATGTGATTTACGTTCTATGAATAGTATTAGGCTTATGTCATCATGTATATGACTTGATAGTAAAACCATAAGCATTATAACACTATTCTAAACTATCCCTGGTCGATCGTTATTGGTGTAACAATAATGAATTAAGGCTAGTATGCGTTCTAATTGATGATCACGTTTTATTGATCATGGATATGTGTTATCAAATCAGAAATATAGATATATGTTAGAGAACATATATTGGACCGACTCATAGAGAGAGAATACTACATCGTTTCATGTCATTAGTGATTCTCAATATGGTTTAACTTTAGTCCTTTGACTTGAAGTCATTATGGTTCCCTACATGAGGAATTTAGTGTTTTGACATTAGACTAAGTTATTTTTAACCGAATAACAAGTAGTCTTATATTATACATTAAATGAATCATGTGGAGGGATGTGAATGACGTAGATGGGATTTGTTCCTCTCTTAAATGAGAGAGATATCATTTAGACCTCTTGACAAGTATGACTGAAGAAATGCATGGCCGTGCTCAAATTAATTGATAAGGAGTCGTCAATGTCATTTGTTTTAATCAGTCAACTTGGGGATCAAGAAACTATGATTAATCAAAGGTTAACATATACCATGCCTTGTGAGTAATCTTGATATTGTGTTACAAATGGACTGAGCTTATAACCATAGTTATAGGTTAAATCGGATTACCGATCCTCATTTGATTTGGGTAGTCATAATGTCTTGCTAGAGGCCACTTATGACTTATGGCCCTTGAAGAGTGATCAAGTCTATTGCCAACATTAAATGAGCCTACAGGGTCGCACATAATGAGTGATGTGATCTGGGCTTATTCTCTTGGGCCTAATCTATTAGATATTGAATAAATATATATATGGATATATTTATCATGCTAGATTAAATTAAGTTGTCAGATTTTTAGTATATGAGATATAATGGACCGAAACTTATTGGGCTTCGATGGGATTAGGTTTTCCCTATAAATAGAGAAACTTAGGTCTCATTAATAAAAGAGATACTATTAATTCACGAAACCCTAGCCACCATCCGAGAGGAAAATAGTGTAGCGTTCGGAAAGAGTTTTAGGACGTGCTAGCACACCGTAGCCGTAGCCCGGATCGTGCATACTCGTATAGGTACTGGTAGAGGGCATTCGAGTATTGCAGTGTCTTGGAATCCAAAAAGAAACAACCAATCCACGGCATAAAGGTATTTTCGTACATCCTGAGTATTTTTTATTATACTTAACGTTGTTGTATGGTTTTTTCCGCAGCATATTTTGAATATTCGAACCATACGTGATCCAACAGTATTTATAGCCTTCGTTTTCAACAGCTTCTTGATAATCTCTTATTTCTTCTCATTTCTTAATCTTTGAAGAAACAGTTATTTGGTTGAGTTCTGTAACTAGTCAAACTGATTAATCATCTGACGTGGTATCAGGCCTTCGTCTTACTTCTCATTTTCGCTTCCGCTTCGTCTCATTTTTTCTTGCACTTTGTCTCATTTTCTATCGTCTCATTTTTTGCTTCCGCTTCGTCTCATTTTCTATCGCTCATTTTTTGCTTCCGTTTTGTCTCAGCTTCCATCTCACTTTCGTCTTACTTTCTAATTTTATTATTATTTGATTTTCATCAAAATTATTAATCGTGAAGTCATTTTGACTTAACAATCTCCCCCTTTTTAATGATAATAAATAATCATAGTTTTTAGAAAGATAAACAAGTATTATGTATAAAAGATATACAATTGAAAAGAATTGTAAGATATATTATCTTCTATACTCTTCTTCTCTTCTTCTTCTTCTTCTTTTGTTCTTCTCTTCTCCATTTCTTCTCTTGTTCATCTCCTCCTTCTCCCCCTATCTTTCTGAATTTCTCCTTTCTCTCCCTATTTATTATTGATAAAAAATTATGATCGAAGATGTTTCATAATTTCAAAAAACATTTCCTTCATTTTAGTGCGAAGTAATTAGAGATCTTGTCATTTATGAGCTACTTCCTCACGTAAGTTACTCACCGAAGCATGCAGATTGTCATCCATCTGTTATTCTTCTTCTAAACCAATAATAGTGCCATATGCATCTGAAGATAGAACATTCGGTTCAATGATTGTAAAATCAAGAGGTTTGAAAGATAAGTTTCTTTCTAAGAGATCAAGGTCATCAGGTCTAGGTAGTCTTGGGACTTGTTTTCCAAATAGATGTAGTACATCTCCAATTAAAGACATAGAACTCAAGGGTCTAATGTGCATAATTAGGTGCACAAGTGTCTCTATATTGTAACTGATATCTCCAACTCTAATGGTTCTATACTGCCCCTCTATTATTCTTCCAACTACTTAAGACGTTTCATCGATGGTTCGACGACCACAATTACTTCCTGATGCCTTTGAAATGTGGTTGGAAACATAAGTTTTTTTGTAATGAGCTGCATAACATGCTACATCTATGTTTCTCACCTCATCTTCAATCTGATCCTGTAGTAGATCACTTGTTATCCCTTCAAGATACAGTTTCTTCTTCCCTTTTTCCTCATTGCAAACAATGTAAGGTCTTGGTTGAATATCAAGTACAATCTTTATCACAGTTCTTTTTGTGAGTGGGTAAATAGTTTACCTCTGCTTGGTCATCTGTGTTGGGTATAGTTTTGATCTTTCATCCTGCAAAACACTATACAGCCATATCTTTCCATCATTCAATAGATGTATAGAGCAACTATTCACCAAGATTGGTTCAAGTTATACCTTGACTGACCTTTTCAGATGATCTCTTATGATTATAGAGCTGCTACTCCTGACAGGTTGAACTTCTTCAATAATCTTCGTTCTCAAATCCTCTTTTCTCATTAGTTGAGAAGGATTAACATGTGCTGGACTGACTGACTTCTTCTTTGGAACAATAGTTGGAGTGCTCTTCTTTTGACTAATTTTCTGCCTTTTATTTTCTTCAATCAGCCAAGGAGGTTGTTGTTAAGGTTGGGGTTGCTTCTTCTCAAACTCCAATTTCCTCTTTATTTCAATTTCTTTAGCCAATTTTGTTGAATCTTCCTTCAAAATTGAAACTAAAGACCTGGTTGCCTGTGGTGTCTTCTTCTCAGAGTCTCCACCATGAGTCAACTCTTTTCCTTTTGTTGACGCAGGGTTTGTACTCTAGGCAACCTTTTTGCTTGCTTGGGTATCTCCGAAAGAAGTGTTTCCCCTTTTCTCTTCAAGGACACTTATTTCTCCATATACCGCACCTGGCTTCCTTCTTTATGAGAAATCGCCTTATCTTTCATTGCTTCAGCTTACAATTTCTTCAATCCTTCTGTGGATGATCTTTCAATGGATTGAGATTTTGATTTTCTTGTGGGAGATACTTTTTCACTCAAGCTTTGCCTCTCAACATGCTCCCCCTCAATCCTTGCTATCGTCTTAGAATTTGTTTTTTCTTTTTTCAGATTCTTCAAGCCCATTTTACCAATTATTGCAGAATTGATGATGCTTTTGATATTCAGATTCATCCTATTTCCTCTCTCTAGAAGTACTCCAGAATCTTTGAATATTCTTGTCAACATCATCCCATATGGTAGGGTGGTCAAATCTTTCTTCAACTTCACCATATAATCGAAGATAAGATATGGAAGATCTATAGGCTGGCGATTGAGTAGATGAAATAGGAATTGTTCATCTAATGTCATTACCAGATGCCTCGATCCTATTCTTGGTAGAACACAATGGAAAACAAGTGAGTGTAGAATCCTAGCCTTTAGCACAAGACTTGAGGCCTTCTTCTCCTTTGGATTATTACTTCTATATAGTTGTCGATTAATCTGAATCTCCTCATGCTAGCTTGCGTCATCCATCTATATTTATTCGTGAGCTTCTCTCCAACACATGGACACTCAGTGACCTTCTCGATTACCTTTAGTGTCACTATAATCGACAATCTATCCACCATTGATACAAGAGTATCTTCAACTACTTCCATATTCTTCCAGAAGTCATATACTTCATTCATGTAGACTGTCTTTCGTTTAGTTGCCGCAATCTCCAGTTCAATATCCATCTGGTCTTGCTTCAAGGACTCGAAATCAATAAGTCTTCCACTAGTCATTGATTGCTCCATCTGTGATTGTAGTCAACAACAAATTGAATGCATAAATATCTTTCTCAAAGAGGTGAAGTTGGTTTCTAAGGTTGAGAATGTGAGCAAGGAGAGTTTGATATCCAAACAGAGTAATGAAAAGTTTTTTTTAGAGTTCTTCAAAAGTCGATGTCAGGGTATGTCAAGAGGGTTCTAGAGTAGGTGGTATTTTCAAGGCTTTAAGAAGCTTTCCCTCCAAAACTTTCTTATAACAGAAGTTATTGTTTGTAACTTGTTGTTATTGTTACCGTTAACTCTTACAACTTTTTATTTGGGTCATGATGTGTCAAACGGTTGATCACTTAACATCACCATGTTAAGGTTTCGTCTGATTTCTTTGAATCTTTCTTCACTCAATGGCTTCGTGAAGATGTTTTCCCATTGAAAGTTTGTCTCAATAAATTGTAGACTTACGATCTTCCTTTGAATGTAGTCTTGTAGAAAATGATGTCTAACTTCGATATGCTTGACTCTAGAATGTTGTATCGGGTTCTTCGATAGCTTAATGGCATTTGTGTTGTCACAAAAGATTGGGATCTGATCTTCAAGTATTGAATAATCTTCTAGCTAGTACTTAGTCCACAACGTCTGTGAGTAGCAACTTGCGGCTGACATATACTCAGCTTCTGCAGTTGATAGAGCAACTGAGCTTTGTCACTTACTCGACCAGGAAACTAGGATGTGGCCAAGGAAGTGACATCCTCCACTCATACTTTTCCTATCAATCCTATCTCCGGCATAATCAGCATCACAGTAGCTAATTAACTTGAAATCTTTACCTTTCTCATATTAAACAAAGATCAATAGTTCCTGAAAGATATCTCAATATTCTTTTAACAATAATATAATGAGACTCTCTAGGATTAGCTTTGAATCTTGCACACAAACAAACACTAAACAATATATCAGATCTGCTTGTTGTAAGGTAAATTAAAGAACCAATAATTCCTCTATACAGGGATTGATCAACCTTCTTACCAGTTTTGTCCTTAGACAAAAGGTTTGAAGGATGCATTAGAGTTGACATTAGTTTCACTTTTTCTATATCATACTTACTCAACAATTCCTTGATATACTTCTGTTGATGTATAAAAATCTTCTCTTCGATTTGCTTAACTTGCAACCTAAGAAAGAATTTTAATTCTCCCGTTATGCTCATCTTAAACTCATTCTTCATCAAATTCTCAAAACTAGTGCATAGCTTCTTAGACGTTGCACCAAATATAATATCATCAACATAAATTTGAACTATAATGAAATCATTCTTAAAGCATTTCCTAAATAACGTCTTATCTACCTGACTCTATTGAACTTATTCTCAATAAGAAAAGAACTCAGATGATCATACCAGGCTCGAGGAGCTTGTTTCAAGCCATACAAAACTTTATGAAGTCTATAGACGTAGTCTGGTTTCTTAACATCTTCGAAACCAGGAGGTTGCTTTACATAAACCTCTTCATCTATAAAGCCATTCAAAAATGCACTTTTCACATCCATTTGAAAAAGCTTTATGTTATGACAGACAACATATGCAAGCAAAATCCTAATAGCTTTTAGTCTTGCTACAGGAGCATAAGTTTTATTCTAGTCTATTCCTTCTTGCTAATTATAGCCTTGTGTTACTAATCTCGCTTTATTACAACTCACTCTACCTGATTCGTTTAGCTTATTCTTAAAAACCCATCTAGTTCATATGATGAACTTTTTAGAGCATCTGGGAACTAAAGACCACACTTTATTCCTAATAAAGCTTCATCTTGAAGAGCTTCATCAATTTTCTTAGGCTCTATTTCAGAGATAAAAGCTACATTGGCTTCTCTTATGAATTTGGATCTAGTTCTCACTCCTGCTAGGGTCTCTCCTATAATCAACTCTTCTGGATGAGAACTCTTATATCTCTAATCTCTTTTTAAATCAAGTGTTTCAAGAATATCTTAAACTTTGTCCAAAGAAGTATCTGATAGTGACACATCTTCACTATCAACCATGGGTACTGATGGGGTTTCATTATCAGTGTCATCTCTATTACTTGGTTAAGAACTATCATCAAACTTGATATGAATAGTCTCCTCAACAATCTTAGAAGTAAGATTGTAAATCCTATAAGCTTTCAAAGATAATGAATAGCTTAGAAAAATTCTCGAATAAGTCTTAGAATCAAATTTAACTAGAATTTCCTTTGTATTCAATATGGAACACTTATAACCAAATGGATGGAAGTAGGATATGTTCAACTTCCTTCCATTCTATAACTCATATAGAATTTTCTTCAACAAAGGTCGCAGAAGTATTCTATTTTGAATATAACAAGTTGTATTCCCAGCTTCTACCCAAAAATACTTAGGAAGATTCATCTAGCACAGCATAGTCCTTGCCATTTCCTGAATCATCCTGTTCTTCCCTTCTATAACTCCATTTTGTTGTGGAGTTCGAGGAGCAGAGAAATTATGAAAATCATCTGCTTATTTCATATTTCTCTAGAGCTTGTTTCAATTCTTACTCATAGCTTGATGGACTAGAATTTTGTTGATATGATAGAGGCGTTCTTTGTTCACCCTTTTTCCCAAACACTTATCCCTTACTAGCCTTTTGAGCCTATTGTTTATGAGCACTTGCATGGATATTTATATGATGTCATTAGTTAATTTGCATTCTCACTGTAATTAAAAAAAGGTGTTCCAAAGAGGGACAATGTCTAAAAAAAGAGACACG
>JAOTAZ010000219.1:20751323-20764361 GCA_025629785.1 Erythroxylum oxycarpum | reverse complement strand
ACTATTTTCACCTTTTAGATAAATATAATTATGATATCTATCTAGTTTACACCATGGTTATGATAATTGTAATTATAAGACATGAGAATAAACCATATACATGTCTATTACAATAAAAATGGAAATGCGGAATTTAAATTTCATATCTTCTGCCATTGATGTTGAGATTCGTTTAGATGTGAGAGCTCTTCTAAGCTCTAGCAAATGCAATCAAATGGTATGTGCAAAATAATGCCAAGTTTAAGGACTCAACACCATTTCCCACATTTTATACTCAACGTTGTCTTCCCATCAAAACAATGTGTAGAGATGATTGGTATCAAATGTGAGGATTAAAAAAACTATCCGCACTTTGCGTTATGCGGGTAACCACCCACATTGAAGGCAACATTCTCCCACTTGGGTTAGATATTTTATCTAAAAGTCATGAATCCTCTACTTAATTAAAGTAACCAAATGCACATATCATGGCGATAAGTCCTCTCAATGTGAGTATTGCCTTCCATGTATCACTATGCATCCTATTTCTTATTCCACTTTAATTTGATGAATAAACCTTAATATTTATTCTATGTCTAAAATAATTGTTGTTCTCAAAATAAAATTGTGTACATCAGAATGAGAAAACAACAAAATGAATAAGAGTTTCTATGAAAGTACATACTCACATAATAGAACCTAGTCTTATTTAAGCAACATGATCCTTAAAACTATTTGGTGGCATGAATTTTGTTAAAGGATTGAAAATCATCAATTTAGTGTTAATGTGTTCAATGACCACTTTGTTCTTTTTCCTTAATGGCCAAATACTTAATATTGATATGCTTACTTCGACTACCACTCTTGTTGATTTGGCTAAGAAAACTGCAGCTGAATTGTCACAATACATTCTCAATGACTTAAAAATCGAATCCACAATTCTAAGCCTAGATATGAAACTCTTCAACCATACACTATGTGAAGTAGCCTCAAAACAAGAATTGAACTCAACCTCTATGGTAGAATAACAGTCAAAGTCTATTTTGAACTCCTCCAGGTTACGACTCCGCTGGAAAACAAAAACACATATCCATATGTTGATTTTCGTGACTTAATAAAACCACCAAAGCCTGAATCCAAGAAGCCAACTACCTTGAGATTGTCAACTCGAATATACATAAGCATGTAATCTTTGGTCCCTTTAAGGTACCTCGTCACCTTTTTTGCAGCTCTCTAGTGGTCTATACTTGGGATACTCTGATATCTTCCCAACATTCCAATAGCAAAGGAAATGTCAGGTATTGTACAAACCTGAGCATACATTAGGCTCCTTACTACAGAAGTATATGGAATCTTTTTCATTTGTTCCCTTTCAAGCTCCTTTTTTAGGCACTAGTTTAAATTGAACCTATCACCCTTCAGAATAGGTGCTATACTCGGTGAACAATCTTTCATCTGAAATCTCTCTAAGTCATTTTTGACATAGGTTTCTTGGGATAGAACTAAAATGCATTAAGATCTATCCTTATGGATCTTAATGCCAATAACATAAGATGCATCACCCATATCTTTCATATCAAAATTCTTAGAAAGAAATTGTTTCAGCTCATATAGAAAACCCTTGTCATTAGTGGCAAGTAGAATATCATCCACATATAAAACAAGGAAACAAAAATTTTCCCACTGAACTTCTAATATATGCATTGATCCATGATATTCTCTACAAAAGCAAATGAATAGATGATATCATGGAATTTCAAATACCATTAATGGGAGGTTTGTTTCAATCTATATATGGATTTCTTAAGCTTTCACACCAAATGCTCACGATCACCAGAGGAGAATCCTTCTGGTTATTTCATATAAACCTCTTCCTCTAGATCTCTATTCAGAAGCGCTGTTTTCATATCCATTTGATGTAGTTCCAAATCAAAATAGGCAATCAATGTTATAATCAGTCGTAAGGAATCTTTCTTAGATACAGGAGAAAAGGTCTCTATGTAATCGATTCCCTCTTATTGAGTAAATCCTTTAGTAACAAGTCTAGCTTTATATCTTTCAATATTGCCTAATAGGTCCCTTTTTGTCTTGAAGACCCATTTACATCTAATGGCCTTTTCACCATTAGGTAACTCAACAAGATCCCAGACTTTGTTAGATGTCATATAATTCATCTCATCTACCATAGCATTGTACCATAATTGAGGTTCACTGTAACTCATGGCTTATAACAATGTTTCAAGGTCATTTTCAACTCCAATATTATAGTTAGCTTCTTATAGATACAAAATGTAATCACTAGGTATTACTGCTTTCTTTTCTGTAGTCGATCTTCTTAATGTTGTATTAGTGCCCTGCTGTGGAGGAGTTTGTACAACTTATTGCTCAATAACCTTTGGTGCTTGCTAAACAATCGGATCTACTAGATAGTCATTAGCAGGTTGTCGGACTTCAATGAGTGGTTGTTCAATACTCGTTTGACTTTGAGGGAAGTTGTGAATGATAATCAATTTATTACTTAAAATAGAAGTTTGTATGTCACAATAAGTCAACTCAAAAACTAAATCCCGAGATTTATCACTCCCACTGATCAAGTCATTCTCAATAAATTTTGCATCTCTTGATTCCACAAACTTAGTAATATGAGTGGATAATAAAATTGTATTATTCGGACCTTTGAGTATATCCAATGAAATATCCACTTATTGTCCTTGGATCTATTTTCTTTTCTTGCAGACTATAAACTCTTACCTCAGATGGGCATCTCAAATCGCGTATATGTTGCAAACTCAGTTTCCAGCCTTTCCATAACTCAAATCGTGTTTTTGAAACAACTTTGGTTGGAATTCGATTTAATATATGCAATGTTGTTTTAGGAGCTTCAGTCTACAAGGATTTAAGAAGATTAGAGCTGCTAAGAATACTCTGCAGCATATTTAATAATGTTCAGTTTCTTCTTTCTGCTACACCATTTTGGTTCTGAGACCTAAGCTTGGTGTATTGGGCTATTATCCCATATTCCTAAAGAAACCTCGCAAGTGGACCATATGCTTATCCATCCTCAGTATATCTACCATAAAATTTTCCACCTCTATTTGATCTCACGATCTTTATTTGCTTACTGCATTGTACTTTTACTTTCGATTTAAATACCTTAAAAGGCATCTAATGCTTCGTTCTTGTTATGAAGGAAATAAAGGTACATATATTGTGAGTAATCATTTATAAATGAGATGAAGTATTTTTTACCATAAGAGTCCATTTCTGGCCTACAAATGTCCATATATATGATCTCTAATATGTTTGAACTCCATGTGGCACCTTTCTTCATCTTGTTGGTCTGCTTTCCCTTTATGCAGTCTACACAAATATCAAAGTCAGTAAAATACAGAGTATTAAGTATTCCATCATTCACTAACCTTTTAATTCTTTCAAGGGAAATTTGTCCCAATCTTCGGTGCCACAACATATAGTATTATTCATTCATAACAAATCTTTTAATACCAGTGTTATTATGGACATGCATTGTATTGTGAAAAACATTTTCTTACAAATTAATTTGGAAAAGATCATCAATCATTGTACCATCCTCAACAAGATCATATCCATAATATAAACCAAATAATGTATTTGAAAAGTTAAAGGAATAACTTGAAGGTACAAGGCTTGAAACTGAAATCAAATTTTTAGAGATACTTGGAATATAAAATGTTCTTTCCAAATTCAAGACAAAACCAAAATTAAAACTAATTTGTATGTCCCAACAACTTCCACATGTGAATGCATCTTGTTGCCTGAATAGATGCACTGTTCACTGCCCACTATCTTCCTGTGGTTTAGAAAGCCCTACAAGGTATTGGAAATATGGATTGCAGAACTAGAATCAATCCACCAAGTGTTATGAAAAAAATCAACCATATTAGATTCATAACAACAAATGAGATTTAAATATCTTTCTTCATAAGTTAGGCCTTAAATTTGGCACAATCTTTCTTTATATGCCTTTTGTTTTTACAGAAGCGAGATTGAAATGCTTTTTTATCTCAGTATGGATTGGTATTTTACCCCTTTTCTTTTTTTTGGCTTGTCTTTTATTCCTTCCTTATGTGGCCATATGTTCACTTTCACCCAATTCCATTACCAACCTCCCTTCCTTTTCAACACACATAGTCAGCAGTTTATTGATAGAACATTTATCCCTATATGTGTTGTAAGAGATTTTAAAGGGTCCATATTGAAGTGGAGGGAATTAAGTATGTAATGTACAAGGCAAGACTCATACATATGATGTAAGGCCTCAAAATATACCCTAGTTGAAAAAAATACATGTTTATGAAAGTACATGTGTGATAAGAGTTAGAATTTTTGCTATAATTAGAATATGAAAAACTTGAAATTTTGATCAAGTGGATTATAGTGAATATATTGGAATTAATTGATACCATTAGAGAATTGAGGTACTTAAATGTATATTTAGATTAGGAAAATTTTCAATTGGAAAGATAAATTGGTATATGAAAATTTCAAAGATTAAGCCTATGAGTTATTGACATTTGGCATAAGTAATTAACTGACAAATGGCTTGGCAAGAATGTAACAAATGGAATGGTTAATAAGTTGACAAGTGGACAAATGGAAGTGTTGCAATTGGCTGCATAAATGGAGGGCAAATGGGAGTCATGTATTGGAGATATATGTGGCAATACATAATGAAGACACCTAGTAGCTTACGTGTCAAGCCTTTACAAGACTTTGGTATCCTTCATTTGACTCTCTTCTCTCCACCAATTCCTTGCTCTTCTCTTTTACTTTGATTTTGTAAAATCCTTGTCATATGCTACATGAAGAAGCTCTCTCATACGAATTTATGGGCTGTTGTAATTTGGGTGTTAAAGCCACATCACATCTATATTAGTTTTGGAAGTGTATTAGTTGCTTGGAAGGTGCTGTAATAGTTGGATTTTTGGAGTTGAATTTGAAGTTTTGTAAGGTAAGGGAATTATAAACTTGGTATCTTGTGATAACATGTGTTGTTTGATGTTTGATATGGATCAATTGTTTATTGAAATGGGAAAGAATTGAGCTTTGATACGTGCTGGAAACTGGTTTAGATGAGTAGTTCTACTGGATAGGTTTCAGTATTTTAGCCATATCCTGCCCTATAGGTATCTAAATTGGATTAATTTAAATTATTATTAAACTAGAAACTTATATCTATAACTTTCATGAAGGTGTCAAATTTGATTTCTATCACTAAGTGTGTCAAAAGTTGGCTTTAAGTTGAGTATTTGGAATCTGTCACTGTTTGTTAACAGTCTGTAGTCATTTGGGGATAATTTTCAAATTACTAATTCAAATTGCATAAAATTATTGTTAGTAGAAACTTAAGACATAAAGGAACAAATTTGTAGAAGAATGTTTGACCTAAATTCTTCATTTTATTGTCAAAATGACCGTGTAACATTGACCTGAAAGTCTATTTTGTGGAAAAGCTGGAAGAAATGAAGTGTTTTCACTGAACTTACTTTGGTATTTTGATTATAACTTGAATTGTGGATCTCCAAATGTAGCGCCCCTTTACCGCAGGGTACGCACCGGGGCACCCTGAGGTCATTTCAGTACATATCCTCCGATAAGGGCAAGCTCCGTTCAATCACTTATTCACTTCATATGGCATCATCTCATTATTCACTTATAAAGCATCATAAGAAAATCACAATCTTTTTAAAACCAACTTTTCCTTATTTCATTTCTTAAAATCGAAAGTCTACATTGTGTCTTTCAACCTTTACTACATGTACGTCAATAAAACTTAGTACAAAAGTATTACATGAATGAGGAAGATATGTATAATCTAACTAAGCCATCCAAAAATCCCAGTTGGCCGTCCTTTGAGCTATAACTTCTCTTGCCAAATCACAATCTACACAGCATTAAGGCCTCTCAGTAGCTAGAGTCGTCTCTCGGTCCAGAGAAGACAACATCACAATTTTGGTGAGTTTTGCGAACTCAATGAGGTAACCATCATCGATGGTTCACTCAATTCATGCAACACATCAATTCACATAACAAATATTTCACAACTTTGCACTTTACATAAGTATCACATTTTCATGTAAGCACAAACAATTCTGCATTTCGATCAATCAAACACACTTAACAAGATGCATGTGAAATGCTTATGAGACACTTTTGCCAATTATTACGTTGTTGTGACTGAGTGCCTGAACTGTCCCATATAGGGCTCATTAAATGTTGAGCCTAAGGCTTTGAATCACTTTTGAGTTTGAGGCTCAGTTTCACTCGTTGAGCTTTAAGCTCTGATCGGTGGCAACTCTAGTCATAACTGTCATTATCTGATTATGCATTCATGAATGGAATGTATGTACCACAATCAATCACATTATAAAGCACATAGGTCTCATATTCACATTCAAGCAACATTTCAATATCTCAATCCACAATACCCAGTCATCGGGCCTTTTGTCCGGAATCCGCAATCAAATACATTCATTTATCATTCACAACATAATCATTAGCAAACAATTATTAAGAGAAACCATCTACGTTACTCACCAACTGCTCCCAAAGCTAGTGCCTCGAAGTTTCGACAACGTCTGTGCGTTGACGTTCCAGTTGCTCCTCTATAACAAATAACATTGAAGTATGCTCAGTAAAACTAATCCCATTGACACTGTTCCAGTAGACTCCCACACTTTCCTTTAACCAATCTATTTCAATTCAACACCAATTAATACAAATTTTCATGGGGAAGTAGGAAAATGTGTTAGGAACTTATTGCTTCAAGAACCAAGTCATTTGGAGGTCTGGAGAAGGAGTTATGGTCAAAAGAAGCAACCAAGTTTATGGCCTTAATCAAATTGAACCTAGTTTGGCGCGATTTCCATAACGCTTGCTACAAATTTCAGATTGCTTTCGTTTTTAGACCATTGGAAAGAGGACTTCGAGATCTACAACTTTCATGAGACCTCAAATCGAGATTCGGCCTCTAAAGGGGTGAAAAATGCAATTTACTGCATCTATCCAGTGGATGTCCGTTAAACGGACATGCATGTCCATTTAACGGACATTGACGGGCCAAAGTGCACCAATTCACCCGAGAAGGTCTGTTAAACGGAATCCCATGTCTATTTAACAGACATTGATCGACCTGGGGGTGTTTTTACACTTGAGAAGGTCCGTTAAATGGACCTAATGTCTGTTAAATGGACATATGTCACCAAAAACTCCCTTCAAAGCCTTTACCAAGATTCCTACACTCATTTTATCATCAAATACACCTATAATCTTCTCAAATTCATCTCTTATAGCACAAAACCACTTCATAACAACTCAAACATCAATTCCTTTTCATTAAATCCTCAACTCTCAACTCATTTCATTCATCATACCCAACTACATCTTATTCTTTCCAACTTTCTCTCCTTTTTCCATCACAAACATTATTCCTAAGTACCAAACACTTCATACTCAAAATTCATTATTTCAAGTTATTGAATACACACACATACACCTCAAGCTTAGCTCAAAATCATCCATAACCAATTCATATTCAATATTTGTTCATGGACACCCAAAATGGAACACAATCATATACATTCATCCACAATGTTAGCTGTACTAAATTTCCTAACTTCATGTCAGGATTTGGGACTCTTCAAGACAAAATTTAAAATCAACATCTTTATAAGAAATGTAGCCAAGTGTCTCTAGTTTCATCAGAACCAAAAATAATCTCAATTGAGCAACAATAGAAACAGTTATGGATAAAACAAGGAGCATACTGAAAGATCTTGTTGCTGCAAAATTTTCCAGATTTTCAAACTTTCCATCTTTACATCAAACTCATCTTATACCTTCTTATACTTAGATCATCTCCTCCATTACATTTCCTCATCAGTCTCTACCTAATTCAACTCAATAAACCACTCACAAACAAATCATGATCTATAATTTAGCATTAACTAAAAACAGAGCATATACATATATATCTATTCATAATCAATGTTCTACACTCATCCAATCACCCCTTTGCTTGATCCGTAATCCCATAATCTTTATCGGCTCCTCAACATAACTTAAGTTACTAGCAACCTCAATCACTTGAGTCGGTATCACATGTGTCAGATCCGATTGGTATCTTCAGAGCATACTCACATGGAACACATTATTCAATTGAAACATATCATTCGGTAAAGCCAACTTATAGGCCAAAGGTGCAATCCTCTCAATAATTTCATACGGAAAAATGTACCTAGGGCTCAACTTTCCCTTTTTACCGAATCTCAAAACTCTTCTCCAAGGTGATACTTTTAGGAAAAATTTATCTTCTACACTGTACTCCATATCCCTCCGGTGCTGATCTACATAACTCTTTTGTCTATCTTGAGCCGTCTTAATTCGGCCTCAGATCAAATTCACTTTATCCATTGTATCCTGTATCAACTCTAGGCCTTCAATCATTCTCAAGCCTTCTTCATCCCAATACAGAGGTGACCGACACTTTCTTCCATACAATGCCTCGTATGGTGCCATCCCGACACTACTGTGGTAATGATTGTTGTAGGCAAATTTGATCAAAGATATATATTGATCCCAAGCTCCTCTAAACTCCAATACACAAGCTCTTAGCATATCCTTAACAGTCTTGACTGTCCTCTCACTCTGTCCATCTGTTTGAGGATGAAATGCTGTGCTAAAATTTAATTTAGTGCCCATAGCAGACTGTAAACTCCTCTAGAACCTCGAAGTAAATCTGGGATCCCTGTCCGATACTATGGACACTGGAACCCCATGCAGTCTCACCACCTCATTCACATACTTCTAGGCCAACTGATCAAGTAAGTGATTCTCTCTCACTGGTAAGAAATGGGCCGATTTAGTCAACCGGTCCACTATGACCCATATAGCATCATGTTGCCTCGGAGTCTTAGGCAATCCTATAATGAAGTCCATAGTGATCTGTTCCCATTTCCACTCCGGAATGGGCAACGAATGAAGTTTCCCTACTGGAGCCTTGTGCTCAACTTTCACCTGTTGGCATGTTATACACTTAGACACATACTCCGCCACTTGCTTCTTCATTCCAGGCCACCAGAAATGTTGCTTTAACGTATTATACATCTTGGTAGTACCAAGATGCATAGCATAGGCGACCATATGAGCTTCCTGAAGTATCTCCTTCCTCAAATCATCTACATTAGGCACACACAGCCTTTGCTTCAACCACAATGTCTCATGCCTTAATTTAAACTCAAAATCCGGATTTGTCTTCACTTTCTCTATAAGCTTCACCATATCAGGATCCTTACCCTGGACTTTCCTGATTCTGTCATGCAGCATTGGTGTCAACTTCAAAGTGGCAATCAAGGTCCTATCTTGCTCCAAATTCAATTTGACATTCAAAGCTCTCAAATGAATCAAATTGGGTAACCTCGATAACTGAATCTGTGCTGCACTGATGTGAGACTTCCTGCTCAAAGCATCTGCCATAACATTAGCTTTTCCTGGGCAGTACTCAATAGTGTAATCATAATCTTTCAGTAGCTCAATCCATCTCCTCTGCCTCAAATTCAACTCCTTTTGACTCAGCAAATACCTCAGACTCTTATGATCAATGAATATCTGGAAATTCTCCCCATACAAATAATGTCTCCAAATTTTTATAGCAAAGACCACTGTATCAAGCTCTAAATCATGCACTGGATAATTGATATCATGAGACCTTAATTTTCTCGATACATAGGCGATCACCTTACCATGCTGCATCAATACACACCCCAAACCTTGATGCGAAGCATCACTATACACCATACATCCTCTAGCCCCCGATGGAATAGCCAACACTGGTGCAGTAGTCAACCGATGTATTAGCTCCTCAAAGCTCTTCTGGCACTCCTCATTCCATCTGAACACTACATTCTTCCTCAGAAGTTTTGTCAGAGGGGTCGAGATCAGAGAAAACCCCTCAACAAATCTCCGGTAATAACTAGACAATCCTAGGAAGTTTTGGATCTCTGACACATTTCTCGGAGCTTCCCAATTCATCACTGTCTCTATCTTCTTTGAATTTACTTGTATGCCATCTCCAGTCACTATATGTCCCAAAAACATAACTTGATTTAGTCAAAATTCACACTTACTAAATTTGGCATACAATTACTTCTCTCTCATGATCTGTAAGATAACTCTCTGATGCTCAGTATACTCCTTCCTGTTCTTCGAATACACCAAGATGTCATCAATAAACACAATCACAAACCAATCCAGGTAGGGCTGAAATACCTTATTTATCAAAGCCATAAAAGCTACCGGGGCATTAGTTAACCCAAACAACATCACTAAAAACTCAAAATGCCCATACTTGCTCTTGAATGCACTCTTAGGCACATCAGCCTCAGCTATCTTCAACTGATAATACCCTGACCTCAAGTCCAACTTAGTAAACACCTGAGCTCCCTGTAATTGATCAAGCAAATCATCAATTCTAGGCAATGGGTACTTATTCTTCACTGTCACCCGATTCAGTTGCCTATAATCGATGCATAACCTCAAAGTCCCATCTTTCTTTTTCACAAATAGTACTGGAGCTCCCTAAGGTGAAACACTGGGCCTAATAAACCCCTTTTCCAACAACTCTTGAAGCTGAGTCTTTAATTCCTTCAGTTCCACAGGTGCCATCCTATATGGAGGAATAGATATAGGAGCAGCACCTGGAACTAGATCAATTGTGAACTCTGTTTCCTGATATGATGGTAAACCAGGTAACTCCTTGGGAAACACATCCAGGAACTCCCTGGCCACTGGGATGTCCTGTACACTCTGCTCAACTCTAGTATCAATGATGTGGGCTAAATAAGCCTCACATCCTAGCTACATTAACCTCAATGCACTCAAGAAGGATATCAGCCTAACTGGCACTGCCTGACTAATTCCTCTTAATACTGCCCTCGGTTGACCAAGAGATTCCAGTACTACCTCCTTGGCATAGCAGTTCATGACAGCCCTATGGGCAGTGAGCCAATCCATACCTAGGATCACATCTATCTCCCTTAACTGTAAGATAATAAGGTTTGCCTCCAGTATTGCTTGATCAATCCTAATCAAGCATCCTTTGCAAACCTCTCCGATAACTGTAGTATTGCCTATTGGCGTACTCACCTCTAATCCATACTGTAATAACTCCATATCACAATGCAATCTACATGCCAAATGCGGTGCGATAAAGGAGTGTGTGGATCCTAGATCTAGCAGTGCAAAAGTCTTAAAGTCATAAATGAGAAGCGCACCTGCGACTACATCTGGTGAGTCTTGGGCCTCCTGCCTAGTCATGGAATAGACCCGAGCCTGGGACTGCGGTCGGCTACCCCGCCCCTCAGTCCTCATGAAAAAACTTCCAACTCTCCCTCTGAATCTACCTCGGCCTCTCTATCCAGGTCCACCACCTCTACTCTGTGGAACTGTAGTGTTACTCCCTATTCGCCCACTGATAGCAGATTGAGATCCCAAAGTAGCTAGGCAATCTCTGATCTGGTGGTCCATGGAGCCGCATTTGAGGCATGTTCCAGTCAATCTCCAACACTCACAACCATTCCTCTTCTCACAGTGCTCACAAATTGGTGGCTGATTTTGTCCTGTATCCCTTCCACTACCAGTCTGTGTAAAACTGCCCCTTTGCCCAAATCCTGATTGCCAGGATCCACCTGATGATCTGAATGATCTATTCTGGTGCTTACTATAGCCCTTGCCAGAACTGACCTTACACTCACTAAGGCTCTTTCCTCTGGACCCTTGCCTAGTCTCAGCTTTCTTTTCCCTTATCAGCTGTTCAATTCTGACAGCAGCAGCTCTCAACTCAATGAAAGTACCCATATCTGACCGCGTCAACCTTGTTCTGATTTCCATATTAAGGCCATTCTCAAACCGCTTACACTTGTTTGCTTCTGTTGTGATTAGAGCAGTGGCATAACCCATCAATTCATTAAATCGTACTTCATAATTAACCACTGACATCCTAACTTGCTTCAATTCTAAGAACTCCTGCATCTTCATATCCAAATAGATCTTGGGCATGTAGTTATCTTTGAATATCCTCAGAAAGTCTTCCCACTTCAATTGGCAGGGCCTGGTGGTACTGCCTGGGACAGTCTTCCACCATTGATATGCTGGGCGTTGCAACAAAGATACTGCATAATCAAACCTCTCATCAGGCTCGTAGTCCATCTGATCAAATACACTTTCTGTCCTCTCTAACCATCCCACAGCCTCAGTAGGGTCTGTGTTGTTGGAGAAGTCCACAGCTCCTTGCTTCTGCAGCATATCATACCTCCTCTCCCTTCTTTTGGAAACTTTAGGAGGTAACTCCTCAGATTGAGGTACCAAGGACTCCCTACTGGCTCCTACTAATCCTTGGTCAGCTAGTTGATCAATTTGATCACCTAGAGCGAATGACCTATAACAAACAATAATTTTCGTTATTTTCTACATTTCTCAATAGATTTCATGCCTAACATTCCTATATGTCCCAACAGATGCCAACCATGCTCTGATACCTCCTAAATGTAGCGCCCCTTACCACAGAGTACGCACCGGGATGCTCGAAGGTCATTTCGGTACATATCCTATAATAAGGGTGAGCTACGTTCGATCACTACGTTCACTTCATATGACATCATATCATTAATCGCTTATAAATCATCATAAGACAAATCACAATAGTTTAAAACCAACTTTTCCTCATTTCATTTCTCAAAATTGAAATTCTACATTGTATCTTTCACCCTTTACTACATGTACATCAACAAAATCTAGTACAAAAGTACTACATGAAAGAGGAAGATGTGTATAATCTACCTAAGCCATCCAAAAATCCCAGCTGATCAACCTTTGAGCCATGACTTCACTTTTACAAACACAATCTACACGATAGTGGAGCCAATCAGTAACTAGCATTGTCTCTCGATCCTGAAAAATCAACGTTGCAATTTTGGTGAGTTTTGCGAACTCAATGAGGTAACCATCATCGATGGTTCACTCAAT
>JAOTAZ010000219.1:20725401-20741152 GCA_025629785.1 Erythroxylum oxycarpum | reverse complement strand
ATTGAGGTTTGGGTGTGGGATGAATTCCAATTAGAAGTTGAATTGCTTTGAATGATGTTGTAATAAAGGAAGTGAAGATGGGATAAATTCAGTATTGATCTATGAGGAATTTGACTAAGTTGATTTCTACCTTTCCAACAATTTAAAGTATGCGAATTTTTGATTATCGGAGTAAGAGGTTGGGTTTTGAAAATGGTGCCCAACACGTTTTTGTATCAGAGCAAGAAAATGAAGCGACAATAGTTATGGTTTTCTTCAAGAGTTTGGTTTTGAAAACGGGACCCAACAATTTATATCTTATAGCAAGGTAAAAGAAAAAATAAATAAATAATTACAAACCTTGAAAGCAAATTGCAGACTAACAATTGAAAAATGCTTAAAATTGTCAATGGAATTAATGGACAAGCCCTTAACCTAAAGGTACCATGTAGGATATTAGTCTTTAAAGATTCCATCTAGTTATTATTCTAGGTGAAAATGTAAGCCATGCTTCTTTTGTCATAGCTAATTACTTAATCTCTTTGAGCAACCAATTACAAATCTATTTCTCGATTCTTGAAAATCCTTAAGCTCCTCTCCTTTTAGTTTATATGGATTGATGCGTGTTGAATACACTAGAAAATAAAACCTAACTCTACACTAAGATTTATAACAGTGGTAGGTAGGGATCATATACACTGGAAGTGTACATGAAGCTTTTGTAATTAAACGAATTGGTGTTTAGGATATGGGGGAGGGGTTTGTTAAATTCAATAAGCAAAATGAAGTAAAACTGTAATAATGAAAGCAATTCAAATTAAATAGTATAAAAGTGAGAAGATCAATGAATGAGTTTAGAATCCAATTCTTAGTTCAATCTCGGCTTACACACAAATAAACATATTTCATCATCACATTGATTTCCTGTCTCTTTTAGAAAACTATTAATCGTAGGTTAACAATAAACTTTATTAACCCTAGTTCTCCCTTAAGTGTGTTTAACCAAAACAAGATTTTTAACTAAATCTAGCTATCAAACAACCCAGAATAAGCTCACTATATTTAGTAGGAAAGCCACATTATGAACTAAAAAAATAGATTAATCTAGGCAAAAACTACACAAGCTCGAGCCATTTAACTTATGTTATGTTATCCCTATTGATTCATCACCATTAGCTTACCAAAAGTGAACTGAAAATGCAACTATTACATATTGTATTTCATATTCTAGAAATGGGTTCATATATAAACAATCTATTGGGAATGAGAATATTAATCATTCATACCTGAATACTCAAAACATTAAGCTAAGGATAATATAAACAATTTCTAAATAGAGAGAATCAACAATACATAATGAAGAGATGCCCAAATGTGTTCTTCGACTTCAATTTCCCTATGAATCGTAAAAAGGAAGATTAGCCCTCCGTAGATCCCAAAGAAGTAAGTTTTTGTCCCGTTTCATGTTCCAAAAAGATTTATGTTATGTTTGACTACTCAACTGCCTATTTATAGCAAAAAATAAGCTTTTAGGAAGAAGCACGATTGAATGCACGATAGTGAATCATCACAAAACACCTACTTCGTGATTATACATGACCATGCAAGTTGTTGGGCACCCCACCCACACAAAACACGAGCCCAGAGTCCTAAGGGACATCTGAATGTGCATCCCACAACGGTGGCGTGCTCACACTAGTCAGTCACCATAATCTAACTCATTTCTCCTTATTTCAGAACATATTTTGGGAATTATCAAACTAGAATTACAGTTTGACTTCTTCAGAACATTTGTAACTCTATGTCTATAGTTTATTTAGAAAAAATAATAATCTCATTTGGAGCTCTACAGATCAAGATAACATCAAAATATCGAAGTATGTTCAATAAAAATATCCAATTTATACTCTTCCAACCGATACCCTTATTTTGATTCAATCAATCTTTTTCAAATCAATTCCAAAAGCTATAAATATATTGAATTCATAAAACGCATAGTTCTCAAATTCTCAACCAAATTCAAAATAATACAAATCATGTATGCATCAATCTTGTCAACATATCATGAACACATAAGCACATCAGAATGGTTTAGGTAGGTCAGTAAACAGAACGTACTAACACAATCCCACATAATGATCTTGTGTAGTCGTAAACAGAACATACTATCGCAATCCCACATAATGGTTTTGCATAGTCATAAACATGAGGGAGTCCATGAAGGAGCTCTATGCCACTAGCGGGCAGGCGGGAGATTTTTAGGTGTGTATCATCAGAGTCATCCCATTTTGATCACAAAATTGTCTCCGACAATTCACCAATTTATATCTTACACAAATGATACTTTGATCTCCATTGGTCTTAGACAATATTTCTCTTTTTATCCTTGCCCATAATCGGGGTGTCCCTGCCACAATCGTGACAGAAACCTATTGTTGTCAGGTCACTATCGTGCCTTGTACTTTCTTCCTCACATTAGAACACATTTTAACATCAATTCTACTCCAATTTTCTAGGATTTACCTCTTTTAATGTTACATCATATCTTAACGGTTCAACTAACACATTGAGTGCATTAACTACATAAAATTCTATATTGTATGCATTTCTAACTTTCTCCTTACTATATACCATTCATCTCATGCAAAGTCATTTATGTCTATTTCATTTCCCCTTTACTCTTTCCTCATTTTTATCTCATTTTCCTATTGTTATTTTTTTCATTTTCCATATGTATATCCTCAATCAATTCAAAATTATTGATGCATAATCATTATGAAATTCTGATCTCAATTCCACTAATATCTTCTTATGGTGAATCATAACTCTTGCTGCATTAATTAAACAACCACTTCAATTCCAATTTCCTCTTCTTAAGATCATGACAAGGTTATTTTTTCAATGCATTCTGCTTGTACACTCTAATCTCATCATTTATGCTTATATCCCTATTTTCCTCAAACAATCCACGACCATACATTCACATCTAAATCATATTTAGGGATATATCACCACAGTATAATATTGGTTTCATATTCAATAATACATCCTCTGATACAATTGCATTAAATCATTATTTATCATATGTAACTATGTATTATTTCCATTTTTAATTATCCACAAAATTTCCTTTTCTCACATTCTGAAAGAGCATCACTCTTTTCACTAATTCTATCAACTCAAACACTTAACATATGCTCATGCGTATGACTTATACACTTGTGACTCAGATTATATATCAGTTGCTACTGTCTGCTATGACATGACTAAAATGCATGTGTCTAGACATATATTTTGAAAGCGCCCATATAAGATACTAATCCTAGACTCTGATGCCATAAGTGTTAGGCACCTAGCCTTCTCAAGAAACGAACCTAATGTTGACATCCGAACGCGCATCCCATGAGGTTGACATGCCCACACTAGTCAGTCAACATAATCCAACTCATTTCTCTTATTTTAAAATAGATTTTGGAAATCTTCAACCAGAATTACAATTTGACTTCTTCAGAACATTTGTAACTATATGTATCTAGTTTATTTAGAAGTAAGAATCATCTCATTTGGAGCTCTACAGATCTAGATATCATCAAAATACCGAAGTATGTTCAGTAAAAATATCCAATTCATACTCTTCCAATAGATACCCTTCTTTTGATCCAATCAATCTTTTTCAAATCAATACCAAAAGCTATAAATTTTTATGGAGTGATAGAGAAATGTGTCAGGAACCTATTGTCTTAAGAATCAAGTCATTTAGAGGTCGGATGATAAAGTTATGACCAAAAGAGTCAAAGATGTTCAGTTCTGGGCAAACCTGCGGGTCGTGATCGCGACATTGACCGCAGAGTCGCAATCGTGACTTCCTTCTTTTTTTTTATTTCTCAGACCTGCTTTGGTAAAAATAACATAACATTCACTAGAGATATCAGATTAAGGTAATTCAAAGATGGTTTCGAAGAGAACTTCTAGACCTACAACTTCTATGAAAACCTCGAAAAGATGTTTTGCCTCTAAAGGGTCAAATTTTCAAATCAATGTAGCTATTCCGTATGTCCATCCAATGCAGCATCACAACTTCTAATGGTCATATCTTTCAACTCTGATGTCCAAAAATTTCATACTATATAGCGTTGGAAAGCTAGAAAGGTAACCTACAACTTCTAAGAAAACAACTTTATCTATTTCAGCCTACATTAATACAGTTTTTTCCCCTAAAGTCAGAACACAAATTTTACCCTATGAAAGACTTAGATTGCAATGTACAACATGGAAGGTCATGAGCAAGACGCAATCATATTTCATTAATAATTCAACCACCAACATTATTTCATCATACCCTCTAATCTCTACTCATTTAATTCATTACTTACTACCAATTCTCATTCTTCACAATTTCCTATCTTTCTTTTTCCATAACGCATCTCACTTATATATAACAATAATTCGTATTCAATATTTATCATCTCAAAACAATAACTTCCTAAAGTATACCGAATTTTAACTCGACCTCATCCATACATAATTCATATTTCAATAACCTAAAAGGAAAGTTGTACAAAGCTTTAAAGGCCATTTCAAGCCACAATACATCATCGGTATCAAAATTTAAAATACAAAAGATACATAACCTAATAATTATCGAAATGCGTATAAAACCTTGCTTTACAAAAATTAGCTTTAAAATACAAAACATGCAGAATTCATTTTTCTTATCCCATCTTCTTCTGGTTCCACAAAGACAAATGAGTTTGAACATTAAAAGGATGGCCCAAAGATTGTGCTTTTAACTTATTTTAGCTCTTGTGTCTAACTTTTACCTAAAACCAAATATGAACCAAAACGAATGTCTTAAGCATTTCATAGCCTAAACCACTAAGTGTTATGGAGTAAATATATAATCAATTAAGCACACATCAAGTCCCAATATTTAGTTTTTGACCGTCCTCAAATAAAATAACAAAATCAAAGTCACAATGTAAAACACTTACTCATTTGCCATATTTCCTAAGAAAAGATAGTCATAAGAAAAGACAAATAACCGTTAAAACCATGGCAAGAACTAAACACTAAATGTCTTTACTTATGATCAATCAACCATCAATCCTTTCAAAAACTGAGCAATCTAGGAGTAGAATTTGACAAAATGTGTTTAAATAAGATAGATCAATAGGTACACTCAAACATCATTCATGATCAAGATATTCCACAACTTTGCCTATCATTTCATTTCTCCACCACTAGGATTCACATGGAAAATCATGAATCATATGACCTTTTAAGATTGTAATGTGGGCAAAGGATAAGGTCAGATTTATTTGGATAGTGCAGTGTAAAAGCCATTAAAACTAGTAAAGAAAAAAAAGCACTCAATATAACATCGAGCGTAAAAACTAGCATTCACTCAAAACTCGGTATCAACAGCTATGATGAATGCAAAAACTATGTTTCACAACCTAAATTCAAGCCTTCATACACAAACTAGATGAAGTATAAGGAGTTGGAAGGAATCACTCAAAAAATTTAATGGTAAAAAATACATTATAACCATAAGGAGTGATCCTTCAAAGTAACATCTCCCTTATTTGCATCATACTCAATTAATCCATTCTATACAACTTTAGGAGGAAAGACTAACATAAATGATTTTTGCAAAACAATTCCTCCTTGATGATTTTATTTAAACACATATTTTCTTTTCTTTTCTTTTTCTTCTTATTTTTTCCTTTTTTTTCAAAAATTGAAAGAGGTTACATCAACATTAGAGTTTGTTGATAAGAGTAAAATGACATTCCAACAATTATAGCCAACCTGCATATATATACACCCCCACACTTATACTCTTGTGCATCCTTAAACATCATGCTCCACTAGTTTTAAGATTTGGGTAAAACATTTCATTAGGTTGAAAACATGTAATATTGTTAGCATAAAAGAAAGGCTAATAAAGCTCAAAGAGGCTTAATAATAGAAAAATCTTATCAATAGGTAGGCTATTTGGCTAATATGACTCATAAAACAAAGAGTGTTATCAAGTTCCTTCCAAATTTTCTCTTTGGAACCTCTTAGAACCTTATTTCCTTCACTGTTATTTTATTGGGGGCATTCAAAGTCTCTTGTTTCTCCATGATAGTCATGATGTTATTCTCATTTGCACCATTTCTTTAGCTTTATCATTGCTTGTATCCATGTATATAGTTTTAGACTTAATACTTATATTAGGTGAGTTCTCTTTGCTTATGATTGGGTAAATTAAAAAGAAACAAAAAGAGAACGTTAAAGAAAGTGATAGACTCGTTTTCCCCTTGTTTTTCTACTTAAAACCTATATACTTTTCTTTTGCAAAGATTCCTATCTAAAAGAAATCTAAGTCCCTACATCATAGTTATGGAAAGAAGTTTCCTAATTGAATTCTAACTCTTGAAGTGTATCAAGCAATATGCGTAATCTCGCTTTATCTTACTATAGTAACATGTTCATTTTTTTCAAAATTCGTGATTTTGACTAATAATGTCCAAATTTGATGTAAACTCCATTTGTCATCTCCTAAAACAAAGCAAACATTAATTTTCCTAGTTAAGCACCAAAATATAGCCAAAATAAAATAATAATTTTAATTAACATAACTAAATAACATTTTTTTATCAAGTAGTTTCTTATTGAGAATAATATCTATGTTGATTTCCTTTCAAAAAAAATTTAAAAACAAAATAAAAATAAAAATATGATTAAATGTTTATACTATTTAATTTTGCATTTGGAATTACATGAAAAATGATAGTAAATCAAATTAAATAAAATTGATTATCTAATTATAGACTCTTTTCATTTTAATTTTATTCATTGCAGAGCCGTATCCACTCACCAAACCAATAAAAGAATTCACACGCATTCATCACAAATAAAAATATGTATTTCATTTTATTTGTCCGAGCCGTCTAAAACTGTGTCGTGCACGGGATTAGAATACGAAATCCGTTGGCCATGACATCACATGACCGTTGGGAATTTAAATTTCGAAATCTCTCCAATGTATCTCTGTTGCTTCTCAAACAAGGAGACACAACGAATAATAAACAACAATCCACAAACAAAAGTACTGAAGTCCACAATGAACCATAGTCCATCCATGAAATTACATAATGTTGCAACCTCATCCTCCGACGAGAGGGACAACTGCTACTACCCAGGATGTAGAAAAGACGCCAATTGCAATTGCGAGATTTGCTTGGCTAGCATCAATGCAACTCTAGATCTCATGCCTCTTAGCAGCCAGAAATCTTCGTTTACCAAGCTGTCATCTTCGCTGACCAATTTGGAGCGCACTCCATTATCGTTTGATTCCTCGGTTGTCTCCACACCTAGATCCAGTTTTTGTTCGAAACTGGAGTCTCCGGTCCTTAAATCATCATCAAGATTCGATTTCTGTGAGAATAAGAAGGAGAAGAAGAAAAGAGAATGGGACTCTGGATCTAGGTTTATGAGATTCATGCTGGGATTGAGCTTCCTCGTTTTTATGGGGAAAGGGTTTTCTTCCGGAGTTTCTAGGGTTTTGAGGCCCGTGTTTTTGCCTGAGGTTGTGAGGAGAATTGGGGAGAGATCGTGGGTTGTTCAAGACATCAATGGGAAGCTCAAGTTCTTGCAAGATGAGCTCAAGAGTTCTGGTGTTGAAGGGGAGATTTCAAATTGCAGCCATATGAATTCAATCTGGGAAATCAATGAGGTCCTCTAAAGCTTAGGTTTTTGGTGTTACTTGAGTTGGTTATCTTTACTCGTTCGACGTTGAAATATAACCTTGTTTATAGAATAATCTAATGTTAAAAACAAAATTTGTTTAAATTGCAGGATGGTACAATCTTGAATTCAAGGTGTGTATTGTTCAAGTCAGCATTAGAAGAAGTGAGCATATGGGGTTGGCCTTTACAAACGGCAGGCCTGCTCAGAACTGGATTAACTTCACGGTCTTTTACTTTGTTGTCGGGCAGAGTTACAGAGGTAGACTCGCGAACACTGTTGTTATTGTTTAATCAATTGTTCGAGCTTTTTAATTGACCAAATTCATGAATTTTGCTTTCATTTATTACTCTTAAAAAGTGGTCTCATGGAAAACTTGGGTATTCAACTCGAAAAGCCAACTCTTCATGGGTCCAGGAGAAACTGAGTGCCTCGATTGTTCAATTAAACCCAAATACATGGATTTTGGAGTATCAGCGGAGCTTCATGTTGGAAGATTTGAAAATTATTCCAACAATAGCAGAAATATTCAAATTCAGCATGTCAGGTTTGATGAAAAGGATGAACCAAGCTACTTCCTTTCTCTCTGTGCTTGAAGATGAGTATGGTGCATTTAAAGCTAAACATGACAGTATCAGGATCCCAACTTAAGAATACAAAGACCAGTCATTTATCAGCTCTCATTCCTTGTGAGAGGTTTTTTTCTTTGCTTATTTTTGTCTTGCTTTCTAAATTTTTCTTTAGAAAAACACTACATCTAACCAGCGTGATTATGATCAGCTCTAATGTAACATTGCAACTCATCTTATCATACCCAAGTTCAACAATCTACTATGGTCCTATTAAATTAAGATAGTTGATAGAGTACGTATACGTGTGAAGCTTTCTTGTTTTCTGCTTAGTCTGCGGGACGACGTGTATGAAGAAAACAGAAAAGAATTGCACACGTTTTTACGTTTCTCAGACTCTGTGAAGTATTGAACCATATTACTAGTCAAGTAAATTACTGATATTAAAGACATTACACCATCTCTGTAGTGGTAAAATCGAGTCTTATCTCCAACAAAATCACCCTTTTTTGAAATCAACTTCAGAAATGTGTGGCAATCAACACAATCCTAAGAGTGATTATGATGCTGATGCAATACTTTTTCCTCCAATTTATGAGGCCCCCGGATCTGCTGGCCTATCTGCCATTGAAAATCAAGTGCCTCTTTGTTCAGTTCTACACGACTGCATCCCCTTTGTTTTACAGTATAAATCTTTGTTTCATAAAGTTCCTCACGAGTCCTACATTTTTTGGTACAAAATGTCACGGGTTCAAATCCTGTCATCCCTACCTATTACCTCTGACCAATAACAAGGGATCAACTGAGATTAATTAAAATGGGACATACCTAATCTCAAGACACTGTTTTGTTGTGGTCAGCCTTAAGCTCAAGAGACTGGTAGCATATTCTCCTGCTTCACTCTCTCCATGAACACCACAAGCAGCCATTAGAGAACCTCAAATGCCAACGTTAGGCACTAGTACTACTGGCATTGTCCCCACATTATCAATAGATTCTCTCAAGATACTGGCAGGACCAAATAATCTACATTTATGGTAAACATAACATTCATGTTCACATTCATCATTGACCATACTAGTCCAGGATGTCACATTTCTTTCTATGAACTTCCCTGAAACTGTTACTGCTTCTTCCAAGGCTCCCACATTTGGCATACATATCATTTATGCATTATTTAAAGGTAGTGATTTCTTGTTGAAATATAATTGGCGTAGGAGTTATGTGCTTGTTGAAATACATAAGGAGATAATTGGCATAGGGGTTGTGTGCATTAAGTACATGTCAAAATGGCTAGCAAAACATTCTTCTGTTAACTTCTATGCTGTTACTTGTTTGAATTTGGTACGTCAAATTCCACACGGTATGCCGAGAACCATCTCACCTGACTGCTGATTAGAGCTTGTCATCTCTCTGTAAAGCTACAGGATTCATCGTAAAGGACAATCATAAAAATCACTCATAAATATTTAAAACTAATAATTTTATAAACCATTGAAAAATTTTAATTATTTATTTATAAAATACAAATATTGTAATTAATTATTTACAAAATAAATTATATAATAACTAAATATGAGTATAAATTTTCTTATTATCATTCCCAATATTTGATATCAAATACTACCATAAATATTAACTTTGTCTAGTCCTACACCAAATACACAAAATTAGTAGTTCCATTCTTATTCCGATTCTAGTTTCCTATTCTCATTCCCATTTTCTTTATTCCAATTCCTTCATTGCTGTTATTAAACAAGACCTAAGGACACTTACTCTTGAATTTCTTATAGAAAACAATATTTAATCTTCAAGTGCTTTGTCTTGCCATGCGATCCTAAAATTTGATATGAATGCTTAATTATCAACAAAGATTTGAGTTGGTTCTTGGTATTACTCAAATCTTACAAAATTTTCCTTAATCGAGTTACATGAGTTTCTATGGCAATTACAACAACAAATTTTGTTTCCGTAATGTTTTGAGCCATATTTCATGTTTCTTTGAACACCAATTGGTTACTTCTGATTCGATATTGAAACAAAAAACATATTGAACTTTTCGTAACATCAATTGAGCTTACCCAATCACTATTAGAGAAATTAGTTATCTTTAGGTGACTATTTCTTGCCTACTTAGTATCGGTGTTAAGTGTTCTATTGATGTATCTCACTATTCTCTTGACAGTTTGCATATGTTCATCACTTGCATAGTGCATGAAACTAAGTGACAAGCTTACAATATCCACTTTATCAGAACTTGACGCAATAAGGTACATGAGGCATTCAATCAAATTTTCGTAGTGAATTTAATCACACTTTAGCTATTCCATCATCGTTATGAAAGAGCATTCTAGTTTACATTGGTGTTTTTGCAGGCTTGTACACTTCCATGTTGAAATTTTTTAAAGATCTCCTTAGCATACTTGCTTTTACTAATAAATATTTCATTTTTATGCTGCTTCACTTTTGATCTAAGAAAGTAAGTCATCAATATCAAATCTCTCATGTCTCTCATCTCTAACTCTTTAAACATTCCAAATTCAAATTCATTAATAAACTCCTGATTGTTCCTAGTGATCAATAAATCATCAAACATAAACAAAAGTTATGTTAGTTCCATTTTTATTAACATAAAGGATTGCTTCACTCAAGCTTTTGAAAAAGCAAAAATTGATTAGGTGATAATCAATTCAACTATACCAAGCTATTAGGGCCTACTTAAAACAATATGAAGCCTTCTTTAACAAGTATGTCTTTTCTTCTTAACCATGCATAACACATCCTTTAGGCTAGTTCATATATATCTCTTCTTTTAATAAGCCATTCAAAAAAGCATATTTTACATCTAGTTAGAAACTTTCCAACCATTTTGAGTTGCAATAGCAAGTAGCAACCTAATGATGTTAATCCTGGACACAAGAACAAAGGTCTTTAAAAAATCCACACTAAAGACTTGTTCATATCCTTTTACAATAGTCCTAGCCTTATATTTGTTCATGATGCATGCAAAACACACTAAAAAATAAATCATAACTCTGTGCAACTAAATTTATGGTAGTGGTGAGAAAAGATCTTATCCGTACAGGGTATATGATTAGCTTTTTAATGAATAAATCAATGTATCGGATTTCCCGAGAGGGGTATTCAATTAATGCTATAAAATAAAATTAAAAAATGGAAGAAAATTAAATCAAACAATACAAAATTGCAAGGATTAATTAATGGGTTTTAAATACAGTTCTTAGTTCAATCTTAACTGTAACCTTACTTTAACAACTTTGTAAATCACAGTGACTCCAATTCTTCCATTCTTTGTCCCAATTTCACCCTAACTCATCTCCTTTTTTGCTTCATGAAGGTAAAAAAAGATTTACTATTAGTAGAATTTGACCAAGGATGTGAATTTATTCATTTTAGTTCATTTTCCACTAACTTTTATCTAAACCAAAATAAGTATTTTAACTACAATAGACACATTACTAAGGAATAAATAGATAATGAATCAATTACTTAATAGTCTCCCCCACACTTATCTTTGGTCATCCTTGGGAAAAACTAAAGACAAAATCAAAACACTTCCTTTTAATCCATATTTCCTAATAATAGATAGTCATAAAAATAGGGTAATAACTTTCAAAATCATTGCAAGAATTAAACATTCAATTTTGTAGTCATGATCAATCAATAACCATTTCCTTAAAAAATTGAGCAAACTAGGGGTAGACTTTTACAAGTAATGATAAAAAATGAAATCAATCTATCGGTACATTCAAATACCTTCTATGCTAAAGACATTCCACCATTTTACACAACTTTTCAATTCTTAACCACTAAAGATTCACATACGTAACAAGAATCAAATGACTTTTTGTAATAGGGTTAAAGGTTAAGGTGAGAAATATCCAGGTCATGTAGTTCAAAAGCCATCAAAACTAGTAAAGCAAGAAGAACACTCAATAAAGCTTCAAGTTTAAAAATTTATATCCAATCAAGTATGGGTACCATCAATAATTATGAATACAAAAACTTTGTTCCATAGTTGATATTCAAGGCTTCAAACCATATAAAGCACAAGGAATTAGAAGAAATCACCCATAAGAATAATGATAAGCAATCTATTATAATCCTAAGGAATGACCCTTCATAACAACTTCTCCTTTATTTACATCATAATCAAGTCACCCATTATGTACAACTTTAGGAGAAAAGATTATCAAAAATCACTTATAAAAAAATTAATACTTTTTTATTCTCTTTTTATTTTTTTTTATTTTTTTTTATAAAGACAAATATTAAAAGAAACTACATCAATGATGGAACTCATTGATAGGAAATAAAAATCACCTTCCATCGACTATAACTAACTTGCATATATGAACACCCCTACACTAATTCTATTGTGTATCCACAAACATAAACAAATAATAAATGATCCAGAAGCTTCAAGGCTTAGATAAGACATTTTTGTTAAGTTAAAGGCTTGTAATATGGTTAGTATAAAAAGAAACAACTAACAAAGCTCAAAGGGTTTAATAGTAGGACAAATCATGTCATTAGTTATGCTATTTGGCTAATGTGGCTTGCAAAATGAAAAAATGCCTGTATCATTTCAATGCTAATGTATGTGATAAAAATGTGGTATTGACTAGAAAAGCAAGGCAAAATTAGGGTGTACATGTCATGAAAGTCGTAGATGAACAAAAGGTAGTGAGACTAATATGGATATGTTAGTCTAAGAAACTTAAAATCTCACTAGAGTATATCTATCCACTAATCGCTACTCTTCTAAAAGAAACATATATTGACCAACCACAAGAGTAAAAATACATGCCTAAATCTTTATAAAGTTTTTTGTTAATTCTACTTTCTAATTATAACTAATCTTAAAGGCAACAAAAAAAGAGAATGTTAATAATAATAATAATAATAATAATAATAATAATAATAATAATAATAATAATAATAATAATTGTAACATCCCACCCCCGATGGGAAGGGTAGAATAGTAATTTGGAAAGGACTGAGAGTGATTAGGATTGTTTTGACATATTCATGCATACCCTTACATTTTAATAGTGAAATTTGCACATGAAAATAACTGTACATGCATTCATAACATTTCCCAGTATATGTGCCTAAATGTGGTTTTGTTGTGGAAAATGTGGTATTTGTGCTTAAAAATAATTAATTGGAGCAATTTTTGTGTGTTTTACATTTTTGAAAAATTTTAGGAAATTTTCTGGGGAAAATTTTTGGACAGGAAAAATTGCCAGACGGCGGACCGATTGGTTTCCGGTACTGGAAATTTTTGCCCAATGGCACTGGATATTGAAGTAAATGATTTTGGGATTGTAATTGGAGCCATTGGAATTGGATGGATTAAAGATTCAATTCTTTTAAGGTTCTTTTATTAAATGTTATTAATTGATTTTTGTCTTTTTCTCATTAAAATGACAAGTGTCTTAAACTCATTAAATGCTTTGGTTACCCTCATTCACGACACTTCCACAAAAAGCCAACAAAACAATTTGAAAAAATGAAGGTTGTCTTTGATTCTTTCTCATCCGAAACCTCCTACCTTCTTCTTCTTCATTGATTTTCTCCACTTATTCTAGCTAAATTACTACTCTTCTCTCCTACCTTAAGTGCTTCCTCTTTTTATGTGTTTAAGTTTAAACCACCTACCTCCTTTACCATAGTGATTGTCGTGTGTGGTGGTGAGAAGTAGAGGATTGGTGTATTAGTTGAAGAATTGAAGAGTTGAAAGCTTGATAGGTAAGAGTTGTGTTTTATGTTCTTAAATTGGTAGTTAGATGCATTAATTATGATGACTTGTGCATTAATTGTATGAACTTGTGTTTGGTGGATATGGGTAGGTGATGTTCTTGATTAATTTAAGAAGGATGAAAGATGAATGAGATAGCATATGTAATAGGTAAATGAAGTGTGTTGGATTGATTTTCATAATATATCATTGTGTCGTTGCAATCATAAGCATCACATTATCATGGATAACTATATATCTATTTTAATTTGATATTTATAAAACTTTCTAATTTGTCCACTTTAACGACTAACAAATTATTCTTTATATAAATATCAAATTAAATAAATGATAATACAAGTCATATTGAAATTAATTCTTGTTCATATGCGTAATTACTTTATTACATTAACACTCATTAATATATGATGCTAAAATCATGCATCAAAGTTTACAATTAAAACTCACAACATTTAATGAAACCACATGTAACGTTTCATACATAAATACTTTATCATGTAAATTTAAATACATAAATTGCAGGATCTTAAAATTTAATAATTTTTTACAATAACATAAGAGTACCTTAATCATCTTATTTCCGATACTTTCTGAATAAACAATCTCCAGTAATCTTCAAGATATTCTTAGATTTTGTTTTCTTTCTCTTGGCCTTTGTTTTGTTTTTTTTTTATATTGTCTCATGGAGAGATACATGAAAAAAAAACATAATAGGTAGACAAAGAGAGGAAGTAGTTATCAATTTAAATTCAAGGGACACATCTTTTTATTATCCTTATTTTTATGTTCCATCAACGTAAATGCATCACATTATTTATTTTAATTACACCTAATATCTCTTATTCAAATAACTAATAGGGTTTAATATACTTAAATGATTAAACCAAAATATATGGGCCACTTAATAAAATTATCTAACATAAGATTTAATTTTACTACTACTCTTTACTCTTTATCTTTAAAAAATTAAAATACCTTTAGATCAATCTGGAATTGATAAATTTCAATAATGAAAATTTAGATTTATTTTAATAAATTTTTAGTTTATATTTAAAGTTGGAAGAAGATGAATGTCAGGCAGTAGTAAATAAACCGTTGAGGAATTATCTAACTACAGTACTCATCCAAGAATTCAAATGCAGAAATTGGTACATAACTCTCTCTGTCTCGTATAATCATTAATTTGTGTTATAACTCGGTGTTGTTCAGGCTATCTATCTGCGAAGTAGAATACCATAGTGAGTCAAGTAAAAGGCACGGGTGGTTCCATTCAAATATCCCTTCTTTGTAATTGGTCTAATCATCGTTTTCTGGGATTTGATTTCTATGTGAATTATTATGATGGATTAAAGTTCAATCTTAGATATGGTTGCTACTTGGAAACAATTACCACGTCTTCTCTGTCGATTTTGAACCATTGTTCGTCCGGAAGAAAGCTAAAGAGCATATGATGATGTGGATTAGTAGAATATTTTGTGTGAATGGGTACGCATACATGGTAACATTGAAAAAGATGTGACCATTTTTAAGTTCAGCAGCGCAGTTGAGAATGGAATCAAAAAGTGTCGGGTACTCGGGTTATTCCACTATATGCCCAAATATATGAGCACGTATTCTGTGAAACATTTGGGGTGCGTTTATTTTCTAAAAATTTTCTAATTTTTTAGAAATTTTTTTTTATAAA
>JAOTAZ010000219.1:20713709-20725301 GCA_025629785.1 Erythroxylum oxycarpum | reverse complement strand
TTACCAACGGAAAAACAAAACCCGTAAGTAAAATGCAGTGAATTTACCGATAAACCACCACAATTTGTTGGTAAAATACAGTGAATTTACCAACGGATCACTAAGATCCATTGGTAAAATTAGTCATGCATTTACCGACAGATTTGAGAAATTTGTCGGTAAACTTACCAATGGTGGAGCTTTGTCTGTCGCTACATTCATCGACCGAAACAAACCTTTTCTCGCTAAATTTACCGACAGCACAAAAATTATCGTCGATAAATACAATGACGAAACAGAAAATATCTGTCGGTAAATTTGCAACAGAAAATTTGTATTCCGTTGCCAATTATTACCTACGGCTATTTCTCCGACGACTCATTCCGTCGCTAACTTAACTTGCCTATGGAAAACCTTCAAATTTTGTTAGTAATTTCGGCCACTAAACCTGATTTTTTTTTATAGTGCAACAACTAGCCTGTATTCCAGGTTAGACCTACAAAAAAGCTTTTCTTCAGCTGTACATATACTTTGAGGGCAAGTTAAGTCATATTTCTATCAAGAAGCCACAGTTGAACATATTCGTATCAAATTAATTGAATGAACAAAGAAAAGAATAAATGAGAAAGATTCCAAAATGTGGGTAATCTCATGACTACACAGAAGATTTGACACTACTGGACATTAGTACAATAGTGCTAAGACTTATTCTGATGCAAACTTGAGTTCCACTTTGCCCCTAAAGAACTGGGATCTCAAAAGGCTAGCTTCACGATAAATTTTTGGACAGAAAATTTCTATTTGTAAACTTATATTTTCCAGATGCTACTTCTCTGAAAATATTGCATCTTTCTTTCCTCTTTCTCAACAATGGAATTCCACCCCGCACTTGTATAAACATGAGTATGCAAATCAGGTAATAGATGCCACCGAGCTTTCTTTCAACTAAGAGATCCCATTCAACCACTCCATCAGTTTCACTTTAACTTAATCCAAAGGGAACTTGATTGAGAAATCTTGGAAAGGGCTTGGCAAGAGAAGTACACTAAAACTAATCAGATTAGATTAAATAGCAGCACTTGTTTTCTTTATCGTTATCCTTCTACTTAGTTGCGTAGATTTCAAGTGAGCATACAAGGGAATCCATTCTTGTAAGCCTTGTAAAACCATAGATCTACACGCACATATATTTAATCCAACTTTTGATCTAAACAATGAATTCAAGCTCAATCCAATTCATAAAACAATCCAACAAATTAGAAGAAGAGAGCAGAGGTAGTACAGTAAAAATGGAGTATGAACCTTACCCAGATACAGAGAGAGCTCAAATCAACTACGCAACTCAGATAGTAATAGGGACTGTACCCACAAGTCTGACGTCTCTGAATATATAATTAATTAATGAGGAAGCTTTGAGACGTCAAGCGTCAAATATTTGCTCTCTTTTTTTCACTACCATAATCTTCATTGTTTATGGCCTACAACTAATTAATTACGTTGTAATTTAGTCATAAATTATTTAAAGGTATTTTTTACCTTGTACATATTTAGATGTATATGATAAAGTTCATGAGCTAATTGTATATTGCAAATAAAATTATAATAAGATTATAATTATAAAATTTATATTGCATTTATGTGTTATTCCTAAATATTTCTAGTCATTGTTCTATTAAGATTAGAAAAAGACTAGCATATATTTTGTTTTTTTTATGAAAAAAGTAGTTGATTTTATAGGCTAAAGTATAAAGATACTTAAACAAACGTATGGAAGTTTGTTAGAGAATAAGTTTACTGAATAGACTCGATATGAGAAATCTATTTGGAACATTACTTGTATGTCTATGAAATTTTCATTGTAATGATTGTATAAGTGATCTTTTGACTTGAGATCATCAAAATTATCTTATATGAGGATTGCTACGTTTTGATACTATTTATGATCTATTTAATCATGGGTTGTTTAATCGGTAGTCATTAGATGTAGCATGAATTATATGGAGATAATTGTGTGATTAAGATAAAATTTATCACCCTAAAATAGCTAGGGAGAATGTTCTGTTGTTATCGATTAGTATTGATTCGAGAAATCTTTGGTTAAAGTAGAATGGCATTTTGTAAATAGTTTACAAATGTTATTAATTAAATCAATAGCTAATGGTAGAAAACTAATATGATTGGATTCAAAATAAATTAGATATTAATTCCATACTTTATGTTTAATTAGAACATTGTGTGATGAAAGGATTAAATTATACAAAAAATCATGTACGGAAAGGTTAATCAAAGCCACTTTGACATTTCTAAATATTTGGATGGTCATGATGCGTTGCTAGACGTCAATTTTGATCTATAATTATAAATAGTTTAATTAGAGAATTAAAGATAAATTAAAATAATTTTAATTTATCTAATTCTAATTATGAATTAGAATCAAGGTTTTGAAACTCAAACCGGACATTTGATCGGAGGCTTTACTAGTCACCGGTTCGACCGGTTCAACCACCAGTCGAACCGATGTGACGTCATAATTATGCAATAATTATTTTTAATTATTGCATAATATGAGTAATATTTAAAAAAATAGGAAAATATACCAAATAATATAAAAATATAAATAAATAAATAAATAAATTATTATTTTATTTTTATAAAAACATGCAAAAGAAACTCAAAAACACACATAAGAAACAAGTTCCCCCATCCCCAATGTAATATTAAATATAAGAGATGGAGCATTCAACAAAAGAAATTATGAAAATGTAAAGGAAAAGGAACAAAGTTCCATTGGGTTGCCTTTCAAAAAGGGCCTTTGTTTACTATGATTGAATCAACTCTATGTTTTGTTCATCATATGACATCATCTAGATCTTTAAGCACCACCACTTACATATTCTCTGCTTGAAATCCTTCATAGTAAGCTTTAGGTGATGACTATTCCCCTTAAATGTCTTTTCAATTTTTAGGTTCTTTAACTTGAATGCACCTTATATAAAAATATTAGAAACCACAAAAGGACCAACCCAATGAGAACATAACTTAGCTGGTAACATTTTAGGTCTAGAATGATGAAGAAGAACTTTTTGATCAATACAAAGTTTCTCCTTAAGATCATCTTAACATGGAAAGCTTTGGTCTTTTCATTGTATGTCATTGCTTTGTCATAAGAGTCATTCCACATCTCTTTAAGCTCTTACAATTGCAGCTTTCTATATACTCTTGCATCATCAAGATTCATGTTACAATGCTTGATAGCCTAATACGCCTTATGTTGTAGCTTCATAAGAATATAACATGATTTCCTAAACACCAATCTATAGTGGGATATACCAATTGGTGTTTTATAGGCTTTCCTGTAGGCTCAAAGTGCATCTTCCAATCTCAAACACCAATCCTTTCGATTAGATAGAACCACTTTCTTTAAGATAGACTTGATTTCCTTATTAAACGCCTCTTCTTGGCCATTTATTTGAGGATAATAGGAAGTGGAAACCTTGTGTATGATATGGTACTTCTCAATCAAAGCTTCCATAACCTTATTGCAAAAGTGTGTTCCATATCACTTATGATGACTCTTGACATCTTAAATCTGGAAAGGACTTTAGATTTGACAAAATTTGCATCAACTTAAGCATTAATAGTCTTGGCAGCTTTAGCTTCCACCCAATTGGAAGCATAATCAACTTTAAGTAAAATATAATGAAAACCAAAAAACAAAGGAAAAGATGTCGTACCCCACTCTCATAGTGCATATCCCTGAACATATCGACTATATTCGAGAATATAATCTATGAGGATAGCATGCTAGAATAGTTAGTCAATCATAACCATTAAAAACTTTTCATGCATCACACGCATATTTCAGAAAACCACTAATCAAATTGCCCCCCCTTTTTTATACAAACATCATAATCATAATTGTTATTACACTTATTGAACAATCTCATTTACATACATTTCCAATTTAGAAAGTCATTACAAAACAAAATTATCCAGATACACGTGGTATAATAATTGCGGAATACATTTTTTAATAAAAAATAGAAAAATCTATGCAAACACGAACTAATCCCGACCTCTATCTTTTATCTAAATCTAGCGGTTAGACTCCAATTTGTCTAACTAGAGATCTTCTCTAAGCCTGAAAAATGTTCCAATTTTTAGGTTGAGTTTTGCAAACTTAGTAAGTGGACCATCCTCGACGGTTCACTCAATCACATAACACATTAATTCATTTACTCACAAAATTCACATCACTTCATCAATTCAATATGTTGAGTCACATACATTTCAAATTCACTTAAATCATATTTCACATTCATAAATCATTCAAACTGTTTATTTAAACCATCTAAATTATATATATATATCAGATGCATATGCAATGCTTGTGAGACTCACTTTTAATTGTTATTGTTGTGACCGAGTGCCTTTTTACTAACCTATATCCCTTATGGATACCAAGCTTGTTTAAGATATTATCCCATATCCCTTGTGGATACCGGGCTTGTTTTAGATATTGTCCCATATCCCTTGTGGATACTGGGCATATTAACAACTGAGCTTAAGCTTGTGGCTCTTGTGTACATTATGAGCTTTAAGCTCTTTTATATTGGTCACTCTGGTCACAATTACGTTTAAGTATTCATGTAATGAAATGCATCAAATCACATAAGATCAATCAATCACTTTATTTCACTTTACACACTCACTTTCACATGTTGTCGGACCTAAGCCCGGCATTCAACAGTTATGTTGAGAATCATTTATTCATTCAAATTCACATTCAAGGAGTACTTCCAATGATTTTTTCACGTATCAAACGCCTCGAACATTTATTGTCCTGAATCAACACATTCACATTAATCATATCAGTAGCAATTCAATACAAAAATTTAGAACAGAACGAACATTGAAAGTGAGACCAACTAGGTCGATTTACAGTACGCTCCAGATTAGCATTTGCTTCCTCAATCTGGAAACATCCGGATGTGGATGTTCTATCTTGTATATCAACATTATACAATACACATATTGAACACACATTATTAATTGCACAGTCACATAAACATTCAATTGTGCACGTATGGATAGGTATAATGTAAAATGCATGTTCAATTTGACTATTCCATGTACGTTTCCTTAATCACGTCTCTTAATCTTTCAAACCTTATCATTTATATGTGTCTAGCTTATTCTTAGGTTTACACCTCAAGAACACGTGGTTATTCTAATATCACAATTCAATTACTCATCATTTCTTTTCTAACATTATATGCTCTCATAATATCCAATTCTCATTCACCTTTACTTAATACACATTACTCATCTCCTTTGAATCATAACTATAATCATATGAACGTCTTCATTCCCATTATACTCATGCCTTTGGTACTTTGACATCAACAATTCATTCACTAAGCTATAACCTCCATTATCACTTCATACATATCACACATATAATCACATAATCCAAGCACCATTCTAGGTTCAATTCAAGCTCCATTTAAACCTAAATTAAGTCCAAATGGCCAGTGAATGTATGTTGGGTGGACTTCATGTCCATTGGGTAGACCTTCTTGGATTTTCCAACTTTCCAGCTCCGTCTATGTCTGTTTGAAGGAACAGTATGTCCGCTGGGCAGACATTTATGGGACACTTACAGAAATATGAAATTTTGGCCTTTTAGAAAACAAAATCTCCCCTGAGGTCTTCATAGAATTTTTTGAGCTCAAAGTTCTATTTAAAAGCATACCTAAATGACTACAATCTGACATCCAGAACAAAAGTTATGCCTCTTGCCCCAAAATCTATCCAATTGCATCCATATTTTCTAGATTTCTAACTCTTTACTTACTACATTCAACATCTTATGCTTCATCTATCATTTCTAGTTTAATTACTCATCATTTCCCCATCATTCTTAACTCGATTTCAGCTCAATATTATCCGCACAAAAATTATAGTCCATGATTGATCATGAACACCAAAAACAGAACATATACATATATACATTCATCATCAACTTTCTGCACATGTTTAACTTCATTTTCACTTTCATTTCACTTCTAACTATCACCTTGATTCTTCCCATTTTAAGACACCACATTACTCCCTTTCTTTAGCTCTAGAATCATTTTAGTTCATCTCTAAAACATCCAAAGAGATCCACATTAATGCACCAAAAAAATAGAACATAAGACCCATTACCTATGAAATTTAATGATCATTCTAACTCAAATCATCTCAACAACTTATAAATTATTGATCATCATAAACATAAAAACAAGACATGAATCTACCCACATTTCCCATTCACATTTTAGCATGTACCTATCCTCATTTTATGATCATTTAACTCTTAACTATCATCAAAACATGTTTCATTCAATAAAGCCATGAAGATTAATATGTTACTTGATTTACCCAAAGCTTCTTCAAATCATCGAATAACCCTAGCCTCCAAACATCAAATGATCATCATTATTGAAGGAGGAATAGGCTATGTTTTCCTTGTAACAAGAAGGTATAGTAAGGACCTTGAAGTGGTAGTATAGGATTTTAACAAAAATCAACATGAAGGGGTTGGGTTGTGAGAATGAAAATGTCATTGGTTGAGAGAAGAGAAGAAGAAGAAGCTGGGATCATTTAGCCAAAAAAAATAATAGAAGAAGGGATGGCCTTTTTGCATAACAACGTGGGTTAAGAAAGTGACATGTGCCAAGTGACAGAAGGCCTTTTAGCATAACAATATGGGTTAAGATATGTGGAGTGGCAAGGAACAAGTGTCACCTGCCACATGTCACTTCCTTATGGTCTCTCCTTAGTCTTTTATTTAACTAGTCAATTTGTCTGCAATTTTCAACACAGTTTTCTCCCAATTTTTAATGACACTTGTCATTAAATGTTAATGTCACTTATCAAAATTTCTATTGCCATTTGACATTTATTTCTACTGCCATTTATCAATTGTCTTGCCACTTGGCATTTTTTCCCTAGTCCAAAAATACCCATAATTTCAAAAAACTCTCAAATATCACCAAAAATTCTAAATCAATGATTTAATTCACCAGATCAATTTTTAAGTCAAAATATTCACTATCCACATCATAATCACATTAAAAAATCATTTATACCTAGAAAATATCAAATGAGTGCATGAACAAATCATTGCAATAATCAAATACACGTGTATGTGTACAATATTATGCATGAGCATAAAGTGCATTTCCTAATCTCTCATTGCTATTTCTCATTTACAGAAATCCAGGGTTTTAACCCTTAGTATGGAAACGAGATATTACAAAAGATCCCATGAAATCAATGCCCCAAACATTTCACAAAAAAGGGGTTTATGGCATTTAATTTATATGGGATAAGTTATCTATCTGTTGGAACCTATCACCGGACTTGGAAAAGACATATGCATCTTTAAACAATGAGGGACGATAAAAACCACTCTCCAAAACCTTATATGTAGTCCTTTCTTACTCCATAAGTGTAAGTGTGATAGAAGATTAAAACAAAAATCATCTCACTCAGGAACATGTCTTCTTATTACTTGGTCTGCATAATGCCAAAGATAAGGGTCATCACATACTTAGTACTTGGCTTCATTCTTTAACTTATCTTTTAAGCCTTTGACAAACCTATATGTAACTTGTTAGTAACTACAAAATTCACATATCTATATACCATAGAGGTGAGGTGCCAAATTAGCATAAATCAGTTTTTCATCTGGAAATGTTTCTCTTAAAGGGATATCACCTTTCTATTATACCAAATAGCTGAGGTGATTAACAACCATTTTCTTTGCTCTCTTCTTATCTCTTATTTCTAAAAAAACCGAGAATCTATCTAATTAACCTCATCTTTCCTTCTTTTTTAGTAAACAAGTATTTCAAAAACTACATCATCAGAATGAACAAAAACTTTAAGACCCAAAAAGTATGAATAAATTTTTTCTAAAGAAAATAAAATAGACAAAAGTTCCTTTTTAATTGTAAAATAATTCAGTTGGGCTAAATTTAAAGTTTTGAAGTGTAGTAGATGGCATGTGCTGCCTTTCCTACTCATTATACTATAATTGTCCCTATTGTATATCACTGACATCACATATATTCTTAAAAGGAAAGCTCTAGTTCAAAGGTTAAATTACCGATGGGGATGTTAAGAGCTCCTTAAGTTTGTCAAACACCTCCTTATACTTTTCATTGAAATCGAAAGATATCATGCTACAACAACTTGTATAAAAAGAGACGTTATCTTTGAGAAATCCTTGATGAACTTGCAGTAAAAGCCTATATTGTCAAGAAAAGAATGAACTTCTCACACATTAAAAAGATAAGGTAAAGCAAAGATAAGATAAACCTTATATTTTGCACCCTCTATTCCTTTAAAGATACAATATGCTCTAAAACTATAACTCGATCAACCATAAAATGGAAAATTTCCCTATTAATTACAAGATTAGTTTCAATTCATCTTTCCAAAATGAAAACAATATTTTCTAAGCAATTATCAAAAGAAGAACCATAGACATTAAAATCTTCCATAAATACCTATATGATTTTTGCAATATACCAAAAGCACATGCTAACCATGCACCATTGGAAATTGGTAGGAGCATTGCACAAACTAAATGACATTCTTTGATAAGTGATAATATAGTTTGGACATCACATAAATCAGGAAAATTCACCAACGAATTAGAAAAGTGCTTGTTCCTACAATCTAGAATAGAAGTTGATTGGAATTAGTTGATATGGTTCCCTTGAAATTTTCCCATGTTTGCATACATTACCTAGTAGTCCTTTAGAGACAAATTAGCAAATATTGGTAGAGTTAAATGCTTAACCCCTAGAAGCCTATAAGCCCTACATGTGTTTTTATGCCCTAAATATTAAAAAAAAGGGATTGCTTATACTTCCAATACCATTTCACATGTACCTTGTGAAGCAATATAAAAATAACTTCCAATGCACAAAAGTTAAGCCACTCCTAAAACCAACTACATCAATAGATCATAACCCCAATAAGAGGAAGAAGGGAGATAAAGAAAATCTCAAGCTAGTATTCAATGTAGCATTATATGAAGTATGAATGGAGAGAAACAATAGAAAATTCAAACTAAAGCTAACGGAGAAAAAAAACTTCACAAAATCAACACTTTGAAAAATCAAGGAGCATTTCTTATTACTAAGTAATCGAGTTAAAACCATAAAAGAAATAAAACAAAGGTGGGGCATCTAAACTAATTTTTATGTAATGCATATAACTTGGTTGCTACTCCTTGCACTTTTGGAATATAATTCTTTAATTTCAAAAAAATGTTGTAAATATGTAAAAACACCAATTTGGTGCCTAATTAGGAAGAATTTTATTTAATAGTATAAGAAAGAATAATATTAGGATATACGATTATTAAACTTAAGATTTAGGTGACTTGAGCTAAAGTGGCAGCTAAAGAAAGATTACCACCCCTAACTTCAGCATATACAATTAGGATTTTTCTTGTCCATGCTAGTTTCTATTGAAATTTATAAAGGAGTTATCCAAAAATACTCAACCTTTATATCACTTATTACAAAAAGATGTTCCTTCTAAATTTACTAATGAATGTATTATATCATATATTAGGTTGAAGAATGAACTAACTTTGAATCCTATCATGGCTACTGATAGATGCATAATTTTTCATATTTATACCTTATATTTGATGTAATTTTACTTGATAAATTATACTTTTATTATATATATATTTTTAAAATGAATAATTAGTATTAACTATAGGTAAAACTAAAACAACATGACAATGAGTTTAGGCTGTTGAGCCCTTAATTAAGTTCAATCCAGTTATAAAAATATTACAAAAGATCCATCAAGGTCTAGCTTATAGTTTCCATCTATGCTTCATATATAGAGAAAGAGTGTTTTATTCTTAGTAACATTATTTTACACAATATTGGAAAGAGCTAACATAATATTGAAAAGAGTTGCATATATCTATCAACTGATGTGAGGAACATAGCTGAAGTAAGGAGAATCACTAGTATGGATATTCACAGAACTCTATTATGCTATCTTGGCATCCCTATTACTTCCTTTAAACAAAAATTTTAGGATTGTCTTCCTCTCATTGAAAGGATTAACTAAAGATAAAATGCTTGGCTGAAGAGGTTTTTCTCCTATACAGCTAGAATTACTCTTATTATCTCAGTTCTTACTAGCTTGATCTTTCTTAGACAACTCACATTGCATCACCCAAGAAGGTTACAAAACAAATTGACGGAATAATGAAGGCATTCCTATGCATAGGAAGGACAGATAACTCTAAAAATGTTAAAATCAAATGAAGTGAGGTTACTATTCTGAAGAAGCAAAAAGGCCTTAGGACTATTTCTATTATAACTATACAAACAATACTGATGTGTAAAAGCTTTAATGGCTCTACACTAATCAAAATGTAGTTTGGATCAAATGGATTCACGAGTACCATCTCCAAAATATCAACTTCTAATAGGCTACTTGCACAAGAGAGGCCTTATGGATTTTTATTTAAATGATGAAGTTGAGAGATACTATCTATCTATAGATAAGCATAAACTAGGTAACGGTGAAAAACATGGTTTGGGTTTCAAAATTGGATGGACTCAAGTCCTATTATACACAATCTTTTGTTGAACCATTTAAGGAACATAATATCACTGAACCTTAAAGTCTCATGTTTGATTGGCAATCGTGAATGGAATGGATATTTTAGAGGATTTTATAATCTTGTGCAATACCTACCTCATTTGAATGATGTGATGAATGATAATGAAATCATTTGGACGCTTACTCTGAATGGAAAACTCACAAACAGATCATGCCATCAACTACTTATTAATAGACTATCAAAAGCTCCTTGGTCTAATATTCTTTGAAGAACACTCTAAATCTAAAAGCCTCACAAATCACTTAGCCTACAATAAAGAATAGGCTAAAGACCAAAAGTCAATGGCATGACAATGTGGACTCTACTTGTGTATTATGTAAGATGGAAGTGGAAGACAAAGATCACCTATTTTTTTTCAATGCTGATTTTCTAAAGTAGTCTAAAGCAGGATCCTACACCTAATTACTGATGACACTTACTTGTATGATTAGGAGCAAACATTAAGTTGCGTGATTAAACATTCAAAGCAAAATATGTCTAATGGATAAATTCTTAAAGTGGCTTTCACTGCCACCATCTGTATGCTTTAAAAGGAGAGAAATAACTAAACCTTTATATAAAGGAGATAAAATTTTCTTCCCTTATGTTATCATCTTATGCAGGAATGTACCAACTTAACCCTCTCACTTATTTATAAATTCTTGTATTATGTACATTGGGGATAAAGTACAACTTTAAGTGTGGGGAAGGGTTTATTGAATCTTTAACGAATTCTTTAAGCTTATTTAATCTTGATTATTAAATTTTATGAACGGATATCTTGAATTGGTTAAAATATGTCAATAAATAATGTGTTTCATTGCTGAATATTGATTTAATTAATATGCGAAAGGATAAGGTATAGAGTAAAATTGCTTTTAAAAGTCATATTTTTAATAATCACTAAAATATTCAAG
>JAOTAZ010000219.1:20702996-20713609 GCA_025629785.1 Erythroxylum oxycarpum | reverse complement strand
ACACAAAATCAAGAATTAAGAGTCAAAAAGTATATTAAAAACTATGAAAGTGTCGCCAATTTATATAATAAACTTGGACTCAATTACCCATCTTAGAACTACTCTTACCGAAGCATATTTAACCTCAGAGTTCTGATGAGATCCGATGCATTAGGCCATGGAAAACACGTCTGTAAAGGAAAGGTATTCGTACTCTTATAAGGCATACTTAGTTCCCCTCTCCAATCGATATGGGATCTCACACTCTCCACCCTCTTAGGGCCCAGCCCTCTTTGGGATTCAACTTAGCCGGCACAACGGTTTGGGTACCGGCTCTGATACCACCTGTAACATCCCAGATTACCTACTCACAGATATTGTCTACCCGAACTGTTGTGCTAGCTAGGCTGGATCCCAAAGAGGGCAGGGCCATAAGGGGGTGAAAAGTGTGAGATTCCACATCGGTTAGAGAAGGGAACGAAGTACACCTTATAAGGGTACAGACACCTCTCCCTTACAGACATGTTTTCTATGGCCTAATTCATCGGATCCCATCGAAAATCCGAGGTTAAATGTGCTTGGGTGAGAGTAGTACTAGGACGGATGACCTCCTAGGAAGGCTTCAGGAAAAGAAAAGCCGTGAGGGCTTGGTTGGGCCAAGGGCCAAAACCGGACAATATTTGTAAGCAGGTGATATGGGATGTTTCAAGTGGGCCAAGGCCCAAAGCGAACAATGTCTGTAAGCGGGTGATCTGAGCTGTTACATAGGCACTCGGTCACAACAATAACAAATTGAAAGTGAGTCTTATAAGCATTGCATATACATGCGATATGTATGATTCAAATACTTTGAATGATTTCTGAGTGTGGAATATGTCTGAAATGAATGTGATTTTATGAATTATATGTGTTATGTGATTGAGTAAGCCATCGATGATGATCACTCACTGAGTTCGTAAAACTCACCAAAAATTTGCAATTATTTTTTAGGCTCTGAAGAGTACCCCGTTAGGCTAACGAACGTACAAACACTGCATTTAAATAAGAGATAGAGATCGGGATTAGTTCGTGTCTACATTTGTACTTCTTATTTTTATATCAATTTGTATATTTTGAAATTTCTATAAAATGTGAATCCGAATATTTTAGTATGTAATAGCTTTTGAAATTGGAAATGTTGGCAAATGAGATTTATCAAAGTGTAATAATAATCCTTGTGTTTTCGAGGTTTATGTAATAAAAAGCATGGGCCCAAAATTGAATATTGATTTCCACGTACGCGTGTGATATTTTTGAAAAAATTGTACCAAGTCTTGAGTGTTTATCTATTCTAGCATGCTACCCTCGCAAGATACGTTCTCGGGCATCACTTAGGATGTCGTGTATGTGTCTTGCAAGAGTGGAGTACTATAAAAGGTTTATTTGAAATCGGTCCCTTCTCTCTGGCTATAGCCTTTAGTCACAAATCTAGCCTTATACCTTTCTACTTGTCCAGTTTAGTCATGTTTAATTTTGTAAACCCACTTACACCTAATGGGTTTACAACCTTTAGGTAGTTCAACCAACTCCTAAACTCCATTTTGTGACATGGAACTCAACTCATCTTCTATTGCATTCATCCACAATGCAGATTGAAGATTATTTATGGCTTCTTGATGACTGACTAGTTCAGTATTATCTCCCACATCAAACTCATGTTCCTACAAATAGACAATATAGTCATTAGGAATGGCAGGTTTACGCATTCTTTGTGATCTCCTGACAACAACTTATCATCCCCAATGTAACGTTCTGTTACCTATGTTAAGGCTCGAATAGTGTATACATGAGTTTAGTTAGAAGTTAGAAAGTGCATTTCATGTTCATGCATAATTTGGCATACACATACACTTGAATATTGAATTTTTGTACATTAAAATGATTCTACATGCATTCATTGATATTTTCCAGGTATAATTGATTTTATAAATGTAATTTTATTGGGAATTGTGGTTTATTTGTATTGAAAATTGATGTGGAGAGTATATTTACTGATTTAGAATTTTTGGTGAAATTTAAGAAATTTCTGAAAATTTCGGATATTTTTAGACTAGGAAAAATACTAAGTGGCAAGATAATTGATAAATGGCAGTACAAATAAATGTCAAATGACAGTAGAAATTATTGATAAGTGACATTAAGATTTATTGACAATGCTATTGAAAATTTAGGGACAATAGGAGTAAAATTTGAAATTGATTGGACTAGTTAAATAAGCTAACCTAGTATAAATCCAAAGAAATTGAACAAGTGGCAAGTGACAAGTGTCAATTGTCAAACCAAGTCTTAAAGCCCATGATTCTTTTAATTTGAAAGACTATCTAGTTTTGTCTCTCACGATTACCTTATGCTTTCTTCTTCTTCTTCTTCATTTTCGTTTTCTTCTCTCACTCTCACCTCATCAACGCTTAAGACCACTCTCACCTCCATTTGCTACCATCATTTTGATATCTTCTTATTTGTCACTATAGACCTATCCCTACCACCTTTAGAAAGATGAAGATCGTATGTTGCTTGGGAGTTAGGGTTAAGTGATATTTTGAAGATTTTGAAGCTAAATCAAGTAATTTATGCTTTAACTATCATGGGTATGGTTAAATGAAGCTAGAATGATGAGTAAATTAAGATTGATGACTTGACTATGCAATTTTTATGTATATATCGCGAGTGATGAAAAGTTTATATAAACGTCTTGCTTTTGTATATGTATGATGATTAATGATTCATAAATTGATGTATAGTTGATTTAGAGTTAGAATGAATCCTAAAATGAGGTAGAATGAAGTGCAGAAAATTGATGATGAATGGGTACATGTATATGTTCTATTTCTAGGTTAATGATAAACTATAGATCTTGATTGTTTTTGAATGATATTGAGTTGAAATAGAGTTGAGAATGAAGAGGAAATGAAGTAGAAAAGATGATCTAGGTATAAGATGTGTTAGATGTAAAATGTAAGAAGGTATAAAATTTTGGCAAATTGGAAAAGAGTGTGCTGGAAAATGTTAGCTACAACATTTCCACTGATTAAGCTTCTGTATTTTAGTCATAACTTGTTATGTAGTTATCCAAATGAGATGATTTTTTATTTGGATTAAATTAGAGACATATGGATACATTTTTCATGAAGACATAGACTTTAAATTCTGTCTTTAAGAGTTTCAATATTAGACTAGAAGTTGATTACTAAGTGCAGCAGAAAAATGAAAATATGCAACAAAAAAATGAAAAAGTGTAGAAAATGATGAACATGTGTGAATAATGTTCTGTTTTAGATTTTTGTGTTTATCATAGAATTTGATTTGTATGTGATCAAGTTGAGCTGAAATTGAAGTGAGAATGAAGGTGAAAAATGAAATAGAAAATGTGCAAAAAGTGTGATAAAGGATTGTGATAATTGGAGTTAAATGGACATTAGTAAAGTAGACAAAATTGCAAAAAAATGTGATATAAAAAAGTATGAAATAGGTTCTATTTTTGGGTTGTAATCAATCACGAAATTGTGAATTGTGTATAGAGAAAAATTAATTGAAAATTAAGGTATAAAAGAATTATCAACTTGAAATGACATAATTTTGGTAATGTAGTGTGTTGGAGTATGTTATATGGAGTGTTTTTACTGAACATGTATTTATATTTGGGTCATACCTTGATCTGTAAATATTCAAATTGGATGGATTTTGATCTAGATGAAACTAGAGACTTACGGCTACAATTTTTAAGAAGAAATTGAATTTGAATTATATCTTTAAGGGTCTTGAAATTTAGATTGAAGTTTAATTTTAGCTTAGACTGCAGCACTACCCGTGGTAAAAATCATGTCCTATTGTTATAGAATAACCTGATTGATGTAGGCCGAATTAGACAAAGTAGTCTTCAAAAATGTTGTATCTTATTCTCTTAGCTTTCAGTTGGTATAAATTTTGTAATTTTTGGATATTGTAATTGAGAGATTTGAGTTGTACAACTTTGAGTGCATGATCATGCATTAGACAAAATTTTGAACGTACTCAGTCCGAAGTATTTTAAGTTTTACTTTCAGAATACTAAACCAAACTGTATGATCTTGGTGTCATTATAAACTTAAGACATAGGAGAACAATTTTTTAGTAGGAGCTGTGGCCAAATCACTCTATTTTTCTTGTCAGAATGATCATGCAAAGTGAACCTAAAAGTCTGTTTTTAGAAAAATCTGGAATGATCAAATGAGTTATGAAATTATATTCAAATTGTTTTATGGAGGTGCAAACCCTAAGTACAAATTATACTTATGTGAGTGTTGATTTATGAATGATTATCTGACGAGAATAATGGAAAGATACTCGGGATTGTCATTGAATATGCATTGTACATAATCCATATGTATACATATGTGCATAAGGATAAATTAGTACTTGTATAATTGTGCAAATTTGTGATATGTGTAAATGTACATTGCATGATATAGAGGAGTATTTGGAACGTCAACATCCAAATGTTGCCGGGACTTTGAGGCAATAGCTTTTGGAGCAATCTGTGAGTAACTTAGACGGTCTCACTTAATTATTTGTTTATTATAAATTATGTTCTGAGTTATCTTTGAATGTGGACTTGATTGTGTTGATTCCAGACACTGAAGTTCCGAGGCTTCTGATGTATGAATGTGATATTTGAAGTGCTCCTTGTATGTGAATGTGAAAAAATAAGTGTTACTCAACATGATTGTTGAATGTTGGACCAAGGTCCAATGATAAATGTGAATGTGATTGATTGAAACAATGATTGATTGAATATGTGTGATTCATTTCATTACATAAATGCTTGATCAGATAATGAGAACTGTGACTTGAGTATCCACCGAAAATGAGCTTAAAGCTCGAAATATGATTAAGAGCCAAATTCTCACTATGTATAATGAGCCCTGTATCCTCAATGGATACAGGACAGTTTAGGCACTTAGTCACAACAATGTAATAATCGAAAGTAAGTCTCATGAGCACTGCATATACATTTAATACATGTGTTTTACTGACTGAAATATGTTATGGACATGTATTTGAATGAGAGTGGATATGTGAAGTAAATGATATGTGATGCTATATGCTAAATGAAAATATGAGAATTTTATATTTACATGTGTTGATGTGTTGTATGAATTGAGTGAACCATCAAGAATGGTTGTCTCACAGAATTCACAAAACTCACCAAAATTGCAACATTGATTTTTCATGACCGGGAGAGGACATTAGCAATAGAGAGACTCTACAAGAAGCATAATTCTTGCATTTTTAGGAAGAAGAAATGGCTTAAAGGTCGATCAACTGAGACTGAAGGATTAGATAGAAATTTTTGTATAATTCCTCTTTCTTGTAGTGTGTTTTGTATTAGGTTTTAGATGATGTACATATTTGGATGGTTTATAAAGCTACAATGTACATATTCGGTTTTTATGAAATGAAAGGAGGAATTCAGTTGGTTTTTAAATGTTGTGTCATTTTTTTATGATACCTTATAAGAGATTATAAATGATGATGCCATGATTAAGTGAAAGTAGTGACTGCTCTAACATCCCATTATTATAGGTTATGTACTAAAATGTCCTTAAGGTATTCTGATATGTACTCTATGGCAGTAGGGTGTTACACCCAGTATCAATAACTTCATACTATGCTTGATTGTGAGGTTCATCATGAGATTCATCTGGAATCTGTTCAACCATAGGGTCATCAGTAGGAGCGGATATAGGGATGAGAATATGTTCTTCCCTGAATACAATTTCTCTTAACCCTTGACTTGAACCAAATTCATCTTCAAAATACACAGATCTATCTAATTGTATAATTCTGGTTGTGTGAGATAGGCAATAAAATCTAGAACCCCTTGATCCAACAATGTAGCCTACAAAGTAACCACTAATAATTTTCGGATCAAGCTTCTTAGATTGTGGATTATAGGGCCTCACTTTTGCTTTGCATCCCCAAACATGAAAATGGCTCAAGCTTGGTTTCTTACTTGACCATAACTCATATAGAGTCTTTGGGACTTACTTGCTATATACTTGATTCAAGATATAAGCAGTTATCTTCAACGCCTCACCCCAAAAAAATTCTGCCAAACTAGAATGAATCAACATACACCGCAACATATCAAGAAGTGTGCAGTTTATTCTTTCAACAATACCATTATACTGAGGTGTTCCTAACATTATATATTTTGCTTCAATACCACTTTCTTGCAAGTCTCTAGCAAAAAGCCTCAGATTCCTCCCACTCTCATCATAACGCCTATAATACTCTCCACCTCTATTAGAACTAACTACCTTGATTTTCTTCCCCTTTTGAAACTCAACATTTGTCTTGAAAATCTTAAATGCCTCCAAAGATTCAAAATTTTCACGAATGAGCTTCACATGACCATACCAAGAAAAATCATTAATAAAATTAATGAAGTATTTATAATCACCCATAGTAGGTGGAATAAATAGTCCACATATATCAGAATGAATCAACTTTAACAATTCTGAGCACCTATTTGTTTTGCTTTTTCTAACCTTGGCGATAAGCTTTCCTTTAATACAATCAACACAGATAATGAAATATGAAAAATCAAGATCCTGAAGTACACCATCTTTTATCAACCTCTCCATTCTATCTCTAGAAATATGGCCTAAACATTTATGTCATAACATAGAAGATCTCAAATCTAACCTCATACGTTTAAAACCAACAATAGTATTAAGAGAAAAGAAAAAAGCACCAGTAACAACATCATTCAACTCAAATTTGTATAAATTTTCACATAAAATTCCATTTCCCACCAAAAAAAAGTCACGATACAAGGTCAGTTTTCCAACTCCAAAAAGAAGATTATAACCTAGTCTATCCAAAATGAATACAGAAATCAAATTCCTCCTAATAGAGGGTAAATAAGCAACATTATGTAACACCAAAAAATGTCCTATATTCAATTGTAGTCTAATTGTCCTAAAAATTCAACTTGGACTTTGGTATCGTCTCCCATGTACATATGTTGCTCAGAACTAGTCGGCCTTCTTTGACTTGTTAGTTTCTGCAAGGAATTCGTAACGTGAATTGTTGCTCCAATATCTAACCACCAAGTATTTAAGGGCACATCAATAATATTGAACTCTAAACAAACCATCACAAGACAATTACCTTTGTTCTCTATGTAAGCTTTGAGCTTTCAACAATTAGCTTTCTAGTGCCCAAATTCTGAAGAAAGTTACAATTCCCTTTGAAAATGTTATTCTTCGGACTAACAAAAGATGAACCCGCATGTCAACCCACATGTCCACTTCCTTTAAGACTAACATCTTTCTTCTTGAAAGGCTTTTTGGTCACTTGAGCTATTAGAAGTGAACTTTCTCTTTGAGAATTGTTGTGGTTTGTCATCATGGAGATACTTCTTGCCCTTCCCTTTTTCATGTCATCCTTGTCCTTTGTAAGAATAGCAACCTCAACAGTCCATTACTCTTTTTGAGCATTATAGCTTGATCTGATCGAATCAAATTTTGAAGAGTCTCCATCACAAACCATACCATGTAATCCTCACCAAGGTCCATGTCCATAACCTTAAGCTTATGCTAACAACCCATGAGCTTGTCAATGTGAGTTCTAATGTCCCTTGCACCATCGTAAGTGGTGTGATGAAGCATGTTTAAGTACTCATTCTTCTCATTCTTTGAGAATTTCTTGTATTTTTTTTCTTAATGGTAGTAAGAAAATCCTTTGCACTATCATCCTCAAGAATACTATCACGAATGGATTCATCCATGTGATACCTCATAATTATCAAACAACATTAGTTGGAGCATTCCCACTCCTTATAGGATTTCTTATCCTTCTCAGTAGCATCATCAACAGGTTTAGGTGGTGCATCAATTCTCGAGGCCAAGTCCACTAATATGATAGTCAAATTTATCATGAGAGATTCCACCCACTGCTTGTGGTTCGTTTTATTTAACGTCAAGATAATAGAGACTCTCAGATTGCTTAAAGTTGAATGAAAACCAAGAGCAATAACCATGATATGCATGTTAGAATATAATCATGCAATTTGTCCTCTTTTTCTCAAAAAATAATTGTATCATTCAAGCTAGAGTTCCATAACAAATATAGAACTCATTCACATATAAGAACAAGTTATTAAATATTACAACAAAATCATCAATGTACTATTGAAATGATAGAAAAATTTTGCAATTCATAATATTTCTATAAAATTTCTTCACCATATTAAACATCCTACTAAGTTGTAATTATCGTATAAGATAATTAATTACCCGTATGGATCTTAATATTATTTTAGAGAAAAAACACAAAATTTTTAAACATATATTAATATTTAAAAATTTCTCATCACAAATAGTTTCACATGCTAAATTTTATGACAGGTAAAAATATGCGTTCACTATTGTCAACAAATAATCATATTTATGTCACAATAAGATTAAAAACAATTACAATTATCAAATAAAAATTATCAATTAATCTTGTGCATAAACATATGAAAAAATAAAAAAAAAAGGAGCAAAATGATGAAAAATGGTCCAAAAATGACCCTTACGAACCGCCAAGCGCCATTGTACAGATTTTTTAATTTATTATTTTTAAAAAATAAAAAATAAAATAATATATACTAGTTAATAGGGTCGAGACGACCGTGTGGGTTGTCCCTGACCTTGAGTTGGGTCCAACCCGCCTACAACTACCTCTTCGGTCTGCTATTTCCAACAAGATTTGAGGGGTTTTCTTCCAATTTTCATGCTCTAAGGATTTCCCTTATCCATTTCAACCAAAAGTGCTCCAAAACTCGAAAGTCTAACCCATTTTGGCCATTAACAAAAACCTCGAAAATTTTCAAAAATCTCACCCCAAGAATTGTGATTCTTTTGTCCAAAACAAAGGTAAAAGCAACAACAACAACCAACAACATTTTCTACACCTCAATGCATCATTTCAAAGTCATTTATGCTAAAAACCGATTTGAAAAAAAAAACGAATTTATACCTAAATACGAGCGCTCTAAAATCAAATGACCATAGAGCTTTGATACCAATTGTTATTCATAAATGTAATTATCAATAAACACAAAGTGAAGATCCACATTTTATTTATATCATTAATTACACAATAAAATTAACATACCTCCAATATTTGATATGGAATCTTGATGCATTCTTTCTATTTTAGACACCATACCTATCGATATAAAAAAATCTTGTTCAAGAGAGAAAGCTTATAGTAGAAGACCTTATTTCTATTATCACACCCACAGCTACACACCCACAATCTCACCATATGTTATTCTTTATAATATATTATACCTTAAGGGGTAGAAAAGATAACTGTGTCATTTTAAGGATCTGATGAACTATAATTTAATAAGCCAACATATAGTTATTAAGATACTACCATGTGTCTCAAATGTAATTAGTTAATTATTAACTATCTCATTATAGTTATTAAACATACATTAGGCAGTTTAATTAATAGTGAATATAGAATTAATGTTATGATTAAATTTGTTATATGGAGTCCCAAAAAGCAAAGAACCATTAGATAAAGAGCACATAATGTCGAGAAGAAAGTCATTTTAGACCTAACATCCCGTCGATGGAGACACTGTTTGTTGGACCCCGAATTTTTATTGGACGTTAGAATTATTAAATGAGTGTTTAAGTATGCATATAGTGTGGGTAACATCTTTATAATTGAAAAAGTGAGCTTGCTCGGTTACTATTCAAGTAACTTTTGTGAAATTTGATATTGTGTTTTATTGTGTTTCTTGTAAGAACCTTTTTGCGTTTTATTGTGTTTGACCGATGCTTGTCAAATATGACTATGCATTGAGTTGAAATCCTGTTCTGAGTTTTATATATGAATTTTGTGAAATGGACTTTGTGACATGGATATGATTTCGATATTGTTTCAAAAGTGTGTATTTTGTGGCTTATGTGTGATTTGGGAAGTGGTTCGATGGATGAACTTTGAATATGAGCTGTCGTTAATGTATAAGTATGCATGAGACACTATGGAAAAGAAAGATAGAATGTGTGTGGTGAATAATATGATGTTAGTGAATTTGATGAGAAAAGAATGGGTTGGTTAATGACTTTAAGGTTTTAAGAAAATATGTATATGATATGAAAGTTAGAGTGAATATTATGAGCTAATAGAAATTAATGTGAATGAGATGACTTAAGTGATAGGAATGGAAGTTGTGAAACAAGAATTGATTAGGAAAGTGAAAAAGATGAAGAATTGTGAAAAGTTGACTTTTGGATGGTTGACTTTAGGGTTGACTTTTTGTGGAGTCAAAATTTGAGAAAATGATCTTCTGGAGACTTGTAGTTTATGTCAAGAGTTTTTCGTAGACATAAAGTGTGATATTTTTCGATATCAGGAGTTAAAGTTATGATCAGTCAAAGTTAGTTTCGAAGTTTGACTTTCGGATGAATAGTTGACTTTTGATGTAGGCAAAATTTGATAGAATGATCTTCATGAACTTGTAGTACCTGTTGAGAGCTTTCCGTCGATATAAAGTTTGTAAATTTTCGATGTCGGGGCTAGAAGTTATGATCGATTGAAGTTCG
>JAOTAZ010000219.1:20690810-20702896 GCA_025629785.1 Erythroxylum oxycarpum | reverse complement strand
GTCTATACTATTGTGTGATTTACTTCACTAATTACTTTATATTTTTACCATGATTTTGAGATAATTTAGCTTATAATTTGATCATTTAGAGGGTTTGGTACTTAATATGATTTATATTGTATTTGGAAGTCTTATTTGAATTATGAGATGAAGAATTATAGCATTTAGATGAAATTGAGTCAAATTAGAGCATAAATAAAGACTAATTAGTGCTAAAGTCATATTGGTATCAGTAACTAGTTAAAAGGTAGGGGGATTAAAGAAGCATAACCTAACTAATACCATTGTCTTAAATGGGACAGGTTATAGTATGTTGTTGAAAAAACATACTTGGAAAGTATAAGCAGTCTAACACTAGAGTGGTACTTGCAATAGGCACCAAACTTGTTAGTTTTTTCACACGTAAACAATCTAGAAGCTAATTGGCATCAATGTGGAAGTTCGTATGGTGTTGGACTCATAACACATAATTTCAAGATGCACCTAAACATAATTTCACTAGATGTAGGAGTCTATTATATAACGTTATCTATAATACTCTTATTAAGGTTAGTTAAAGGAAAATATTTTTCTTTTTTAGAAGGAACTTTTGGCAACCAATTTTTACATTAATTGTTGTTTTAGGGTTTCTAAACATCAAGAAAGATTTTAAGCAAGTTTGGAAGAAGATACACCTTATATTAGACACATTTAGGGATATTTTGTTCTATCTTTTCTTCTTTATTTTCTTTGACGTTAATATTGATTTTAATTTCATTTTTACAATATTTGGTATCTAAATACCTAGTTAGGGTTAGGGATGTAGTTTCTGTTAGATATTTTGATTATTGAATTGATTAAATTTATTCTTTTGATATTAATTCTTGAATGTATTCCTTATTATATATTCAATATGAGGTATTATTTGAATGACAAGGAGGTGAAGTATATTATGTACACTAGGAGAATAATGGGATTTCTTAGACTATTGTGATAACTAATAGATTAGTTCTTAATAAGTTTGATTAGGTTGAATTGCCTATCAAGAGGTGGTTATCACCTAGTTAAAAATACCCGTATGTTTTAGAAGAGGGTAGATATCTTAAGTTAATTGTTATTTTAACTTCATCATTATTCTTTCATGAAAATGGAAATTTCTCATAATTGAATCCCGAAACCCAACCATTGTGGATTTCTCTTTTTGACAATTAATTAATTACTTTAGTTATTTTAGTAATTTAATCAATTTTCATAAATTCTCATTTTTCCTAATTTGATTCTTTGGCCAGGATTAATAAGCTTAATAGTTATATCATTGTGAGATCAATACTCCTGAGTGCTCTATATTTTATAACTTGCTACAACTAATTACGTAAACTTACATATAGATTTAATATACCACGGCCACCAATGCTTCTTGGCAATACCAACACCTCTTTTCAAAACCTAAGAGTAGATTAAACCTTATCATATAAATTTCTATTAGATTCAACAACTTGGAGAGGAAATGGAAGAGACAATGAATTAGATTTCAATTTCAATTTGGGATTAGGCATTCTCTATGTTTCAATTTTATGAATTAGAGAAGAGAAAAAAAAATGAAAGAAGAGGGATGAGCGATTGGGGTATTGATGATAGGTGTTTTAAGTAAGCTTCATTATATTGTTTTAACTATAAAATGGATTTTCAAAAAAAGAGGTTTAAATTGTAGTGAAAGAAGTTGCAAGTCACCTTAAATTTGAAAGTAATATTTGGTCAATAGTGGACATATGTTGGCCCTATAAGTATTACTTACATTAAATCCATCACTTACTTTTGAATCATTAGTTTATTCGAAATAGTAAGGGGCCGTTTAGTTTTACTTTTATTTTTTAGTTTTCGTTTCCTGCTTTTTATTTCTTTTTTCTTTCAAATAAAAACAAATACCTATTTGGTTGTTAATGTTAATATAGTTATATTTTTATCACTGATAATAATTACGTATTAGATAAAACTTAAAGATAAATTATTTTTAATTAAATAAAGTTATTTAATTGTTACTAACAATTATGAATAATTTAATTCAAGATTACATATTTAATAAATTAAAAAATTTCTTACATTGTTTCACTTATTTCTTTAAAAAAATTGTTAAAGTGCACCCATGTGTTCTTTGAGTGCATAATTATTTTCTAAAAGAAAAATATTTCAAATGAGAATACTAACAATAGAGTTTAATGATATTATCTAATTTGATTAGAGATGGCAAAAGGACAAGCATTACCTAGTCTAGAATCAAAAAATTTAGCTTAAGTTGATTTAGTTTTAGGTCGGATTAAGATTTTTTATTTTTGAGTTCCGAATTAGGCTTAAACTTTACGGTTCGATTGACTGAAACTCATATATATATATAGTCTTCCGCTTTCTCTTTGCTCCTTTCATCTTTCTTTTCCTTTTAGTCTCTCTGCCGCTTTCATCTTTCTTTCTTCCTCTTGCCGCAAAATATAAAGAACTTGAAAACGATGATCCAACGATCTTCTTGATTATATGTTTAAAATTGTGAATTCTGGTACAAGAATACTTGTGGTATTTTATTTCTGAGAAAAATTTTCATTTCGTAGCCACAAATTATATTTACCTATGATTATATGCAACAATCTGAGTTGCTAGAGGTTCGTAAATGGGTTTCTTAAACAAATTATTTCATCTTGTTTTGGGTACATAAATTGCTCCATTCTCCAAATTCTTGTTTTTTTATTAGATTCTAAAAGATCAATTAATCCATGGAGGTTGGGTGATTTATTAGCAATTCTCTACAAATTCTTTTTTTCTCTATATTTCTTCCTTTTTGTTTGCATTATATTTTTTAAGTTTGGTAGAAATATGCTATTGGTAGCAAAAAGTTTTGGATCTTTGGCAACGAAGAACTGAAGAACAGTGATTGATGCTTTGACAGGTCAACTGCGTTTCCTTCAAATTCGAAAATGGAGATTTTTAAGTCCATAATAACCAAAAGGAAAGGAAAAGATCAAACTCTTCGGCTTCCCGAACTAATGAGGGGTTGATCATCTGCCTAACTTATCCAGAGTTCTTTAAATTGTTTTTTAAAACCACTTCCAGGATATATGGCCTAATTGCAAAGCTACCAAATATGTCGTATTTGCATATAGCCTGAACTCATGTTAGTAAACCTCCAAGTTCAGGACATTCACATAAACTGATAATCCAAGGAAATGTAGCAACAGAAGTAACGTTGACTCTAAAGCATTCCATAAAACAACCTATTGGGGACTTTAAAGTTCACCATAGAAAATCAGTCCTGTCTACAGCATAGTTAATCACTCAATTCCCCACAGGAAGCATCAAAACCAAGTTTATAAAATTAAGTCAAAGGCATCAAAACTACAGTATCATACACGAAACAGGGTTTAACAAGAACGAGATCATACAAACACTATCCCATTATTCCGCATTTAAGTTGAAGACCTTTGTTTAAAGAGAGAATCCTTTAAGAGAGGAAAATTTGGCAAGAACTTCAGCTTCACGGCTCTCGGCATTTCTCTTTTTTAGCACCCATTCTGGCACTTTGGCATTGGCGAGCTGAATCTCTTGCACAAGTCCAGGAATTTCACTAGCCACCCCTCTTTGAGCTGCACAGAGCTTCATCTTTGATTCCTTATCAGTCTCAATTTTACCAGTAAGCTCTGCTCTCCACGATTGGAGTTGAGCAATTTGATTGTCAATTTCTTTCACAGTCAGTAAGCTAGAATCTACCTGTGATTGCAGCTGGTCTGCTTTGTCCTTCAGCTCATTATACTCGCTCTTCAGAGATGTAACCTTGGTCTTATTTGCATCAAGGATAGCAAAACATTTGTCAACTTGGTCTATCATTTCCCTGCTCTCCATATAGACCTCACTGAACATCGGCATATCTTCAATCAGCTTCAACTTAACAAGTTGTTCAGCACTCAAATAGGGATCCTTCCGAAGTTTGGATGCTAGACTTGTAAGTTCAGAAATGTTTCTAGACAATATTAATGAAGGAAAATCCATGACAAGCAGTGAGGAAAGCTTAATCCGGGCTTCAACCATGTCATCAAGATTGGGGTGGGAATCAACAGCTGCATAAGTTGGCCCTACAGATTCATCCACGGGCTGGGTAATAATATCATCCAGAGAATTAAGATAGTTATCAAAATCCTCTGGAATTAAATCAACTGCAAGTTCTTGTGGGGTAGGATCTTGTTTATCTCCTTCAGGACCTACTGCTGAATTTGCGCCAGATTTTTTATATGATCTCCTAGTTCTTTGCTTAGGTGTGGATGTTGAACCTGTTGCATTCGGTTTTCTTTTCTTACGGCCAGAATGAGGAACCTCTCCCCCATCTTCTTCAATACCCAATGTCACATTTTGCAGAGGTTTCTTTCTTGGCCTGCTGGATCGGCGGACATCTTCCTTCGTTTCATCAACCTTCTCTTTTTCTTGCGGAGGAGGGGTCTCCAAAGGAACCAAGTCCGATTGCACTGCGTCAAAGACATTTGTCACAATAAAGTAGAGATATCCACCATTATTCAAAATAGGTATGCATGCTCGCTGAAATAAAATTCTAGCAATTACTTGCAACTCACCAATTGCTTGCAATTGAAAAGGCTGCTAACAACTCGCAGTCAGCTTTACTCAACAAAAATATAGGGAATACCATAACATGAGGAATGAAGAGTGATTCAGCACATAATTAATGGAATTGGACTTTATAAAAAAAGATGAGAACAGGAGACTAACAACAATTGTACTAAAGGAAAGGAAGTATGCTTCTAAAGTTGAAGAATAGCATGACCAACCGCACCATACACATTAAAAGGTGTCTGAATCTCTGCATATTATGTCTTATGCATTCACGACAATTGAGGCAAAACTAATGCCTCTGCGGGAGTATTCAGATGATTGCAGAACACCACTTCATTTGTGATAGATACTGTGATAATTCCCATAGTTATTTCCTTTCATGTACAAAACAGTAGAAGCTAAAACTGCATAAATTTGGAAAGGAAAATAAGAACCAGAGTTAACTATTAATGACCTTGTTTGTTATATTACCACTCTAGAATCCAGCAATTGGTAAACAATTTCCGTTGGCTTACACAGCAATCTGAAACAATTTATCCTGAATGCAAAAATATGATAAGCTGTTCTCACTGATTTGGATTAACACATTCTTTTAGCTCCTAAACATTTGAGGCGCTCAATTCTTTACACCAATCCCAATCTTCCCATTTCATTTTCCACTCTATTCAACCTCTAAAAATTTAAGCACGGAACTCCTAGCTGTTACCCTATAAAAGCAAAAAATTAGCTCAACAAAGTTGCAATTAAGCTAATATATAGCTAACTCCACAGTAAATAATGATCAAATTCATTCTATCATTTTCACACTACACAATGATATAATAAACAAATAGGTGAGTTTGGATATTATCTGACAGAGACAAATGACAAACATAAATGTAAAGAATTGATCTAGTAGCCAATTTAAGAAAAATGTAAAGGAAATATCTATGTGGTGAAAGAGAAGTATGCAACTCCTAGACAAAGATTTAGACTCCCTAATAAGGAGACAGGATAATTAAAAAATTGTGCCAGACTAATCTGCAGCTAACCTTTGGCTGGAGTCACTGCTTTTACTGGAATCTTCCAAGTAAAAGACGCAAAAAATGCTTGAACATCTGCATCAGGGAATGCTGATCGAATAAAGTTTTCAAGTGAAGGTTTGCTAGCAAACTGTTTCCAACCAGGGGCCTTCTTTAACCGCTTAGGAGGAGTCAGGAATCTATCCTGGAAATACCCAGTACTGCTAAATCTCCTTCCTACTCTCCAGGTCCAATTATCACCAGGAGCTGGCCAATTGGATGGTGCATAGGGTAAACCTTCCCCAGATTCACCCGGTAGTACTGGCCAAAGAATATTGTCATCCTCCACTGTCCCACCATTATGTTGATTATGAAAATCAACTTGCTCATTTTGCAGTGTGCTCATTGAGGTTGGTGTGCTCCAGCTACTGTAAATGTAAAAGAAAAACAAAGCGTGCAACCATCAAAAAAATTTTAAAGAAATGATTTTGAGCCAAGCCAATATCCAGTGGTAACAGAAAAGAATGACTTGATCAGCTAACAACTATAATTCAGAATTAATCATTTTAATGACCCATAGCTTCTTTGACTCGAATTCTCAAAAGCATCTTACAATGCATTATAAACTAACCCCAGAATCTAGTATACTAGCATTATTCTAGTTTAAATGGAATGCCAGTAGATCAAGGAACCAGATATCTATTAGCTTAGAAATCCTAGGACCAATCTCTAACTTAGAAAGTTCTTCCTACTTTACGAAGCAACAAGCCAATGGGTCACAAGAGGTGTGAGCCTTCTAAATCCCAAATCCCTAAAAAGGATACCCATGGGAAGTGAATACCCATTTTGATACCTTCATTGGCTGCAAGAGAGTCCTTTATCCAGAAAACGGCTTACCTAAATTTGATCTTTTTATAGAAAAATTGACTGCTTTAGCAAACATTTGTAACAGCTTACTAAAATTTGATCTATTTATAGAAAAACTGACAGCTTTAGGAAAAAAATATTCGGAGACAAAATTATATGGAAAATTTTGGACGCACCGATAGATACTTCAATACCATCAAAGTAAGACTCTGCATGTTACAACGGCTTATTCAAAATTGAAGGAGAAGATAAGTAAGCCAAGAAAAAATTACATTGGCTGATGATCTTCAGGTTCCTCAGTTTCTTTGGGATTCTCCGTCTTGAACTCAACATCATCAGCATGTCCAACAGCATCAGCATGCCCAACATCACCAGCATGCACTTGAACTTGATCCCAAAGATGCGGAAAGGGATCTGAGTCATTTGACATTTCCAGAACAAGATTCTTTCACAGGAAAGTCCTCTAAAACATGAATTGAAAAGAGAGGAAACCAAAAGAATAAAATTAAATCAAAACCAATAAAACCCTGAAAAAGAAAAAGTTTAGTGGAGAAATGGAAAGATTGGAGTAAAAACGTGGAAAGGCAAGACCTTGCAGCAAGTTAATTGTAAGATGAGATCAGATCGAGAATTGAAAGTAGAAAACGAACCAGTGATGATAAAGCTGTGGAGGGGAGTGAGCCAAAAGCGATATCTGACCAAAAGCGATATCTGAGAGGAAGATTGCTGCTTTTGAGCTGAGATCAAGAGAAGTAGATTGGGGTTGAAATGACAATCTTGCCCCGGTGCACTGGAGATCCATCTGTCGCCCTCCTGTGTGTGTATGTCGTGTTTTGTCAAGTTGCGTGATTGTTCGTTATCTTCACCGTCTGAGGAGCGCGTGGTTGTACACTGTGGTCTGATGCCTGTTGTAACATTGTCCTAAAAAAGACTGAAGCGTGAGCTACGTTTGACAGTAAGTGAGTTGTTATTTACCAACTAAGCCCTTTTAGTACTTTAGATTTGACTGGCAGTAGTCCACAGTTTAGCCAAGTGCTTCACACTTCACATTTGATTTCGTAAATGGGGAGAAACATGTACAGCTGCACACCTGTCGCTCTTTTTTCTAATGAAAAAATTGATTCCCAACGCGAAGTGAATCGATCTTCGAGAGTTCGTATGGTCTCACTTGCCACTCTTCTTTACGTGGAAACTTCACGGTTTAGAACTTACTGGGAGTACGTGCCATTTTGCTGCACGATAATGTATTTGTGCTTGAAAAACTAATTTTGATCCTTAGGCTTTACATAAAATAGTATTTATCATCCCGAATTTCAATTTTTTAAAGTAACCTTGATTTTGTTTTGACATTTTGCATTGTTTTTTACCCAAAAAAAAAATATTTAACACATTGACATGACGTTTTCTGAATAAAAGTTTGATTAACATACCAATCAATTCTCTGAAATAAAATACTTGGAAAAGAACAAAATTTTCAAATTTTGGTATTCCTTGTTTCATTATCAACTGGAAGATTCTATTCTTCAAGTGAATTATAAAGTGGATTTCGTGGTGTGGGCTTGAATACTCTTGTATTTCGCATTCTATATTTGGGCAGGTGAGGAGTTCATACTTTCTTCCACAAATTATATTGATTAAACGTAAGTTTTTGGACTTTGGCGAAATTTAATTTTGCAAGCCTGAGTGAGTTTGAATATTTATTACTAAAAAAGAGATGTGCTTATGTGATGTGTGTTTGTGATCGTTAAGGGGTGTTTGGTGTCACTTCTTTTTTTAAAATTTACTTTCTATTTTTGGTTTTGTAATTAAAAATTTGCAAAATTAAACACTTTATAAGTAACTCACTATACAAACAAAACAATGCAAATACTATTCTACCTCTATTATCAAGTTTAAATACTTTAATTTGACTTATTCCTCGTAAGGCATTACTCACTCACACGAGTGTAAAATTTTGAGTAAGGTATACTCATAGTCTTTTTGGAAAATTGAACTTATCTTTTGCTTAAGGACCGTCTAATTTAATTTCCACCACTCATATAGATCTACATGAGAAAAGTCAAAAGGACTTTGAACAAGATTGAAATAAGGCCAAAAGTGTAACTAGGTTAACCAAGGAAATTTTCCTTGGTTAAACTATACTTGCTAATAGTCACACCAACAATGTCTCTACTCAACATGTTTTAGATGGATTAGAAATTAAATTTATGTGGCATAACGACAGCCATATAACTAACAAAAATAATAAATTCATATCACATAAGTGCTGACATGATACATAATAAATAAAAACATAACTCTGCTAATATTTTTGTCCATTTAAATTTTAAATTAGGTGTTTTACAAATCTTATAATTCATTCATTTTAAACATTCTAAAATGCTAAAATATGACCTATATTTTGGTAAAAATATAAGAATTAAAAATGCACTTTCTGCTATTTATTTGTGAGCCTAGCTTTACACACATATAGCAAAATTTCCAAGCAAAACATATCTAGCAAATGGAAATAAAATTATCAAATTACGAAAACCATTTTTTCATTATTTCTTATTCCTTTGTTGACTGTCTACAAGTCCCCTACGGTGAATGATATGATTACTTAAACAAACAACTGCTAACTTTGCTTTCTTCCTCCATCAAGACTTCCTAATAATGAGAAAAAAAAAAAGAAGCAAAATGAATACAGTTCTCCGCCTGCTCTCGCCAGAAAATTAATCTACAATCACTTTTACGTGGTGAAGTGAGTCAAATCCCACTCGAGTAAACGTGCCAAAACAAACAAAAGTCAGATGCCATGTGATGCTATTCTAGAACTGCATTTCACCTTGTCCTTTTGGACCTTCAAGAGGCCACAGTACATAGTAAGATCAAATATATCATACTCAACTCTAGAACAGTTCTTTTACTCTTAACATGGTGAAGTTATCTTCCAAACATTAGCATAAGTCATAAACATCTCCTATTGCATCGCTTCAACACCAACTCCTGCATCAGGTCTTCAGATTGGCTTCAAAAGTGGATAATTTTCAAGAAATTCTTCCTCTGATAAAGTATCATTCTCATCCTGTGGTGTCCAAAGCACCTCTATGGCCTATGCAAATACTAGATACATGTTAGATTCAGCATACAAACAACCAAGAGTAAACGTTCAAAAAATCTACTATCAGCACCAGAAGCTTGTCAGCACTGGTATGCAATGATCGCAAGGTGTCCTCCATGTCATCAGCACTTTCGACAGTGGGAACTGTGTACAGGCCTTTAGCAGCCAATAGCACTGTCACCTATAAATATGGAGAGAACTCAGAATGGTAGTCAAACAAAATTCCAGGATTTCGTCTTCAAGAATTAACTCAAGTTCAAAACTGAAGTGGCAAGAATCAAGTTATGTGGCTGCATATACATTTTGTGCAAAGCTCATACAAACAACTAAAATGATCCCAAACCTGAGATCAAAGAACAAGATGCAAATAAACAGTAGAAGAAGAGTTAATTTTTACTGTTTTCTTAATACACGATGCGCTAATCCATTATGAATATGCCCCAACAAGGCAGATAAACTTACCACCATGTAACTTTTGCCGAGCTTACTAGCTTTAGGAATTAAGACTTTTTGCCTCTTGACATTGTTGACATTCGTTAGTGACTCCATGTCAAATTTCTCCCGCTCGTCAAGCACAAGTTTCTTGAATCTCTTCTCCACACTTTCAGTGCTCCAAAAGCTTTTCACCTGCAAGAAATATTTAAGCTTTTAACAGCTTTGCCCATTGTGTGCGCTATCCATTTCACAACTATCAATTTATGGAAACAATTTCCGGAAATAATTGTGCAATAACCATTTCCTAACGAGGAGATCCAATTCTTTGAAATTAAGAATAAAACAGAAATATCAAAAAGAAACTAAAGGAAACTAATGGTGGACAATAGCTTGATTCACTGCTTAAACATGAACCACTCACTACCTTTAGAATCTTTGGCATTGCAATGATGGAGCAACAGTTAGAAAATTAGCAGGAGAATTTTAACAACTTTGGAGTGTGTAGACATTACACTGCAAGTTGAAATGCTTTATGTTGCCAATAAGTAAACATAGAATGAATGTGACTTACAGATGCATGGCCAGAGATAAAGTTATTGGGATGGCGGAGCAATGCTAAAGTTGATTCTGCATCCACAATGGAGATGAAATGATTTTTAAAAATAAAAATAAAAAAGGAAGGAGAAGAATGTGCAAACAATTTCACAATCCAAACGTGCGGCAGAAAGCACAGACCAACCTCTGAGAATGTGGCGCCATCCCTTTAACGAAGACGTGTCAGTAGTTTTGGCAATTTCATTCAACTCTCTTTGAAGTGAACTAGTCTTTCCCTGTACCCCAATCTAAAAAAGGTAGACAAAGCAATGCGAGACATATCAGTTGACAAAACCGTCCAATCTAGAATATCTTCCACTTCCTCCTTTGACCAAAAAAGGAACAAAAAGATATCAATTGATTTCTCAGAAACAAACAAGTCATAGCAAAAATTTGAGCCTTGTCATACAAATAACTGAAACAAATACACACTTTACAACTAACTGACAAAAAGATAGGTTCTTGTCCATTACCTGAACCACAATGACACTGCCTCTATTCTTCAAATAGTCGCGATAGACAAAGAATGAAATTGTCCCTAACACAATAACAGAGAAAACAGAAACACCCGCAACAGAAAAACCATCACTTTCTCTTCTTTCATTCTCTTTCACGTTCTGAAAGTATGAACTTCCCCGCCCGGCGTCGTACATTTCGTACGCTCCATAATGGTGGTGATGATCATAATCACGGTTATGATAATACGATGATGAACGTTCAACCTCATCAAACGATGATGAAGAAGTAGAGAATGAGCCACCACCCATTCTTCCGCCAGAAGCAGCGAAACATGTGGGCAGAACGAGACAAGATAAAAATGAAAGAAATAGTGCGAGAGCGGCGGTTCTTTGGGATTCCATCTTGAAGGTTGTTGCAGTTTTGATCGTTTCAGGGATTGAATGCATTGGGGTGTTCTGACTTCAGGAAATGTAAACGAGAAAACTTAACAATGAAGTATCCGGCAAGGAGGTCTGGTTGGGGAAGGTTTCAGGAAACAAATTGTTTATTGTAATACGCGTCAAACTCGCCTCATGATGCTCCTATTTGGAGAGAAATCTGGGACGTACAAAATGGCTTGGCCAATGGCGCTTAAAAATTTTTCTAGAGTTTTTTTAGCCCAATAAGTTTAATTCAAGCAACATAAACTAATGTTATTTATTTTCTCATCTCAATTACCCTCATTGAAGTTGATCACTTTTTCTTAGATATATTTTTCTTATTTTAATTTATATTCTGATAAAAATGTCTTTATATTATGCTTATCTTCTAATTTTAGGCGTAGTGAAATGATCAGAATAACTTCGTATATATATTTATATGTGTTCAAATTGGAACTATCTCATTCAGTTGTTCAACCATAAATATAAAGTAGATTTGTCTAATTAGAATTTCAATGAAGACAATTTAATGTATGAAAAATTAAATCAAAAATTAAAAATCAAATGATATAGTAAGGTAATAAATTAAAAAGTAATAATAAGATGGCTGACTATCAATTAAAT
>JAOTAZ010000219.1:20641334-20652489 GCA_025629785.1 Erythroxylum oxycarpum | reverse complement strand
GTATGTTCATATGTTGATTTTTAAGAATTTCTGGAAAACAGAATGCATTAGTTGATTTTGAATTTTTTTTAGAAAAGTTATTTTTCTAATTTTCTTTCACATAAATGTTTATAGGGTGTTATATTATGTTTCTATCAAAGGAAACTGCAATTGAATGTCATTCGCGATTTTAGTACAGCCTAATGCATGTATAAAGTTCTGAGAAATTCTAGAAAACTGATGAACATGCATGCTTGTAAATTCCATAATAATTTAATCAACAGTTATTTTTATGAATTTTCTTTATGAACATACAATTTATGATGTTGCCATATGTATGAGATGCATGACACCTATTTTTGAAGTGGTTAATATTTTATTCTCCATTTTACTTGCATGCTGATTAATATGACAAATGTTAGTGGAAACATATAGTGCTGGCTAATTCCACTTAGTTCATAAACAATTGCTTAGAATTAGTTTCTAGAATTTTTTATTAGGCACATTTAGAATGTGTATAAGACTCTAGAATTTTCCTGAATTAATTGAATTTGATTCAATTAATAGATCAAATCAAAGTCAACATTGGTCAAACTTTTGGAATATTGATGGGGTTGGCTTGCTTGATGTCTTATATGTATGTGTTTCGGTTATAAGACCTTGAAACATTTTTATGAGATAAGAAATGTATTGTTTTGATGCTAGTAGCATTTTAAGTGCATGTGCTTGAAATTAGGGCTTCTAAAAATTTTCAAACATGGAATCAATCTCTTTAGTGTCTAGTAGGTTAACTCATTTATCTTGATAATTTTGGTCATCAAGATATTTTTGGCTTGTGCTGAAATTGTCTTGATAAATTTGAGATGACCTAGGGATGTGTACTATACTTAAATTGTTTAATTTGGACATCAAAATAATTTAATTTTAGGGTCCCTAATCAAATCACATTCATAATTCGAATTAGCCGACACTAACTCTAGCACCTAATTGTGTTCAAGAGTTGAATCGAATCATGAACTTTTGATGCATAGTTAAGTCACAACCTAAATTAAACCTCCTTTGTGTGTTATAAGCATTAGATGTTTTCTAAGGGTTGGTTAAAAAGGCATGATAGGGTGGTTATGGACTTAGGCTCAATTTAATTGAGGCATCTATAATTATGCCATATAGTTATAGTAACCATCCTAGTACTTATGAGACCTAAGAACAAATCCCTTAACCTAAATATTAGGACTTACGCCTTCCATTGATATGAAAGAGTTCTTTTAAAGTTAGGTTGTTAGGCAAATCCAACCCCGCTCTACATAAATATGTTCAAACAATGGAAATTAGATTTCTGGATTAATAGATTGGTCCTAATTGGAAGCGTTGATTTGTTGGGTAAACCCAAGGTCAATGTGGATAGAGGTAAAGTTAGGTAGTATACATGAGATGTATACGAATCAAGAGAGTTGATAGCCCAATGTGTGTGCTAAATCAACAATTGATGGCACAAGTCCATAGTTGCATATTGAATGCAATTGGTATGAATGATACCTACATATTGACCTAAGGTGGCTTGTTAGGCAAACCCAAGGTCATTCTTAGTGATATTGGATATCGACTTACTAAGTGAACTATAAGTTTTCTTAGATTCGTAGTGAGGGCTATGGATTCGGATAAAATAATGAGACCTATAATGCATGCGATTAAAGTTCTTATCGATATGTATTTATGTACATTCTAACGCGCTCTCTCATTATTCTAGGTTATTAAATAGCCACAATGCCTTCGTCCAGTGTGAACTTGCACTCTCTACTAGACTCCAACAAACTCACAGGATCAAACTTCTTAGATTGGCTACAAAATTTAAGAATTTTTCTTAAATTTGAGAAACTAGGATATGTCCTAGATGAGCCACTTCCCAATCCCCCTACTGCCGATACCTCTGATGAGGATCATAAAGCTTACAATAAGCTAGTGGATGATAGTGAGCTAGCTAGCTGTATTATGCTGACCTCTATATCACCAGAACTGTAAAAGCAACATGAGGCTATAGATGCTCATACCATAGTCTACCATCTAAGGGAACTATCTGATGAACAAGCTTAGTTCGAAAGGTTCAAGACCTCGAGGTTACTCTTTCGCTCTAAGATGGCTATGGGATCCTCTCCAGTGAAGTATGTGCTAAAGATGAATGGATACAAGGAGTGGTTAGCCAATTTGGGTTTCATAATGGATTATGAATTAAGTATAGACTTAATTTTGACTGGTTTGACCGATAGTTATTCACAATTTGTGCTTAACTATCGGATGAATCAAATATCCACCTCGATACCTAAGCTGATTACTCAAATCAGCTAAGCAAACTGTCAGGAAGGATAGTAAGGTTACGATGCTGGTGGACTCCACTTCTGATTCTCACAAGAGGAAGCAAAAGAAGAAGAAGAAATTCAAGAAGCCAGTAGGAAGTGTAGCCAAGAAGAAGGCAAAGGAGACTACATTAAAGGGAATATGCTTCCATTGTAACAAGGAAGGGCATTAGAAGAGGTACTATAAAGCAGAACCAACTGGGGGAAATTTTACCATAAAGCAGATGACTTAGATACTCTCCGTGGCGATGCGGCAATCACACAAAAGTGGGGAAACTTCTAATGTTCCATCGAGTGGGTGTGTAAACTTAGTGCGAAGCCATTTGATGGGAGTGGAGATCTAGAGAGTGCACTTGCATGGTTAGGCTGGATTATGAAGATATACCAAGTTGTGGGATGTAAAAATGAGCAGAGAGTGATATTTTCCACCTTCCTCCTCAAGGGCAAGGTAAAGGATTGGTAGGAAGCTATTGAGAGACGTCATCTAGATGGGATGTTGGTCTGATTTTTAGAGAGAGTTTACTGATAGGTTCTACCCCCAGAGTTACAAGGATACACGAATAGAGGAATTTTTTTGTCTAGAGCAGGGTCTGATGTCAGTGCAGTATATGAGAAGAAAATTTCAGAGCTTATCGGACATATTCCGTTTATTGCTAACAATGAAGAGTAGAAGTGTGTACGGTTTGTTATAGGTTTGAACCCCAGGTTAAGGATCCATTTGTCTCTAGCCTCACAAACACAGTATGGGGAGTTAGTGGAAGCTGCAATGAAGGTGGAAAGAAATATAACAGCGATCACCCAGAATGTGAGATTAGAACTAAAATGCAGTGCGCTAGCTATCTCATCTTAGGGTTCAGTAAGAAAAAGAAAGTCAAGATGGATCAGTGGACAGAGATTTCGTAGAGGCGGATCAACCAGCCAGAGATCCTTTGGGCCACCTCATAAACCCAAGGATTTCTGTGACATCAAAACATTAGTGCCAGAGTGTAGTACTTGTGGAAAGAGAAATATGGGTGAATTTTGAATGAATACAACGGGTTGTTTCCACTGTGGACAGGAGGGCCACTTTAGGAGAGATTGTCCCCAATTGATCACTGCAGAGAGGCCAGTGGTGAGATCTTCAGCACCTTTATAAGTTAAAGGGTTTTTAGATAGGGCAGTCGAGGTTCCCAAGCCAGAGGATCAAGTTTTCATGTATCCAACAAAGGTTCAAGAGGTAGGGCCAAAGGGAAGGCAGGTAAACCTCGTACGCAAGCTTGAGTCTTTGCAGTTACTCAGTAAGAGGCAAACGCCACATTAGTTTTAGTCACTGGTATGATTTCTGCTTTTTAGTATGATGCATATGCTTTAGTAGACCCCGGTGTTACATACTCTTTTATGTCGCTAAAGTTTTTTGCAAAATTGGATGCGGAATCTCAATGGTTAGGAAATGGGATAATAGTTTCCATTCCAACTAGAAACTCACTTTTCACTGAAAAAGTGTTTGTTGGCAGTAACATAGTCATTGATGGTTAAGAGTTTTCGACAGATCTGATTATGTTAGACATTCAAGATTTTGATATTATTCTTGGAATGGATTGGTTGTCCCCACATCATGTAGTAGTGGATTGTTCTAAAAAGAAGGTTAGATTGAGTTAGTTGGGAAATCCAAAGGTAACATTTCGTGGAATACGCAAAGTTCTCCCCACAAGTATAGTTACCACTATAGTGGCTAAGAAAATGCTCAATAAAGGATGCCAAGGATATCTTGCATATATAATTGAACAAGGCAAAGATGTGTTGAAATTATAAGATATTTAGTGGTTAGAGAGTTCCTCGATGTATTTCCAAAGGATCTTCCAGGATTGCTTCCGAATAGGATGATCGATTTTGGGATAAAGTTAACTCTAGGAACCCAACCAATCTTGATGACTCTGTACATAATGACTCTAGCGAAATTAAAGGAATTGAAAGTATATATAGAGGAGATGTTAGATAAGGATTTTGTGAGACCCAGTGCTTCCCTTTGGAGAACTCCAGTCCTCTTTGCTAAAAAGAAGGATGAGAGCTTAAGGTTATGTATCAACTACAGACAGCTGAATAAGGTGACAGTACGCAACCAATATCCCCTCCATAGGATTGATGATCTATTTGATCAATTGCTAGGATCCATGGTGTATTTGAAGATTGATCTGAGATCAGGCTATTACTAGTTGAAAATATGTAGTGAAGATGTCCCAAAGATTGCCTTTTGGACTAGGTTTGGGTATTATAAATTCTTGGTTATGCCCTTCGGATTAACAAAAGCTCTAACTTCTTTTATAGATTTGATGAATAAGGTGTTTCGAGAGTACGTCGATAAGTTCATGATTGTTTTTATTGATGACATATTAGTGTATTCTGGCAGTCAGAAGGAACTTACAAAACATTTTCAAATAGTTTTATAGACCCTACACGAGCACTAGTTATATGCTAAGTTCAATAAGTGCTAGTTTTGGTTTGATAAGGTCACTTTCTTGGGTCATGTCATATCAGCTAAAGGATTTAGGTGGACCCCTAGAAAATTGAAGCTATTATTAATTAGACACCTCCCATTAATGTGACAGAATTAAGGAGTTTCCTTAGATTGACAGGCTACTATAGGAAATTTGTTGAAGGATTTTCCAAAATAGCAGCCCCACTAACCAAGTTAACAAGGAAAGAGGAGAAGTTTGAGTGATCAGATGCCTGTCAGAGAAGTTTCGATGAATTAAAAGAAAGATTAACAACAGCTCATATGCTTACATTACCAATAGGAAGTGATGGCTTTATAATCTATAATGAGGCTTTGAGACAGGGATTAGGGTGTGTTCCCTTGCAGAATGATAAGGTTGTAGCCTATACTTTTAGGCAATTGAAGAAACATGAGAAAAACTATTCACCCATGACCTAGAGCTAACAATGGTGGTTTTTGCATTGAGAATATAGAGGCATTACCTTGTATGGTGTTCCTTGTAAAATTTTCACAGATCACAAGAGTCTGCAATATTTGTTCACTCAAAAAGAACTAAACATGAGGCAGAGGAGATGGTTGAAATTAATAAAAGATTACGCTTGTACGATGGAATACCACCCAGGAAAAGCTAGTGTAGTGGTTGATGTCTTAAGTAAGAGAACTACAAGCTCAATAGCACAACTGAAGACAATATACCTTCCACTTCTAGTGGAAATGAGATCTCTAGGAGTTAGATTGAATGAGGCAGACTCAGGACCATTGGTGACTACATTTCACTTTCACACCATTTTGTTGGACCAGGTTAGAGAGAGACAAAAACGAGATCCCCAGTTGATGAAGTTGAAAATTGATGTTAAGAACGGACAGAGGATGAAATTTACAATCCCAAAAGATGGTATTATAAGCGGGGGCAACAATTGTGGGTACTAGATGTGGGGGACCGAAAGAAAGAAATCTTAGAGGAAGCTTAGTCCTCAGTTTATGCTATGCATCTAGGTAGCACAAAATGTACCACACCCTCAAGGAACATTATTGGTGGAGAGAAATGAAGAAAGAAATAGCATAATTTGTTGCTAAATATCTAACATGTCAACAAATTAAACCAGAACATTAAAAACCTACAAGTATGATGCAGCCCCTCCTAGTCCCCGAATGGAAGTGGGAAAAGATTACTATGGACATCGTAGTAGGGCTTCTATGGAGTTCAAGGGGGCACAATACTGTATCGGTGATCGTGGACAAGTTAACAAAGTCCTCACATTTCCTTCCGATCAGAAATTACCCTTTATATAAATTAGCCCAACTTTAAGTGGATGAGATAGTGAGGCTCCATGGTGCACCAACCTCTATTGTTTCAGATCGCGACCTTAGATTTACATCTAAATTCTGGGCCAACTTATAGAAAGCTTTGGGTACGCGATTGAAGTTTAGTACTGTATTTCATCCTTAGACGGATGGCCAATCAGAGAGAACTATTCAGACACTTAAGTATTTGCTTAGGTCTTATGTCATGGAATTCAAGGGGAGTTAGGACACCCACTTACCACTAATAAAATTTGCTTCCAATAATAGTTATCAGGCCAGCATTGGCAAGGTTCCTTATGAGGCCCTTTATGGAAGAAAGTGCAGAACTCCAACATGTTAGGACGAGGTAGGTAAAAGGAAACTGATAGGTTCTAAACTTGTGCAGGTGACAACAGACAAAGTCCATATTATTTAGGATAGATTAAATATGGCCCAGGGTAAATAGAAAAGTTATGCGGATAATCGCCATAGAAATCTTGTATTTGAAATTGGAGATAAGGTGTTTCTTAAGATTTTCCCTTGGAAAGGCATATTGAGATTTAGGAAACGAGGTAAACTAAATTTGCGTTACATAGGACCGTATGAAGTTATAGAAAGGATTGGACTAGTGGCGTATCAATTGAGGTTACTAGACGAACTTGCAAGGATTCACAATGTCTTTCATATGTCTATACTTCATAAATATCTAGCTGATCCATCTCATGTAATCACAGAACAATCGGTGAACCTAAAAGAAGATTTGACTTTCAAGGAAGAACCAATACAGGTCCTCGGCCGAAGAGAACAAGTTCTATGTAAAAAGACACCATTTCGCTGGTGAAAGTACTATGAAGGAATCACGAGATAAACAAAGCTAGATGGGAGGCTGAGCGATAAATGCATACATTATACCCTCATTTATTTCAAGCAAGTACGGTCAATTAAATTTGGAAGAAGAAATTTTTATAAGGAAGGGTGATTGTAAAATCCCAAACTTTCCCTTCTATTGGTTTATAGATTTTATTATAGGTGAATAGTATTTCTGGATGAATAGTGAACCTGGGTAATATTTTCACTTAAATAGGGATTTTGAGGACCCAACCCCCAAAAAATTTTAAAATGCCCATAATAGGTAGTAGAGTCAAGGTGCATTGAAACGGATCGAAAACAAGTCCGATCGGATGAACTTCAAGAATTTCACAAGTTTAGGACAAAATATGCCCTTTTTAGAAAATAATGGGTATTAATGATTTTAAATCCATTAAAAAAATTTTAGGCACCTAATTACTAAGTATTGATCCTAATTAAAGTATCCCATGGTCAATTTGATGGTGAGACGGTTGTGGAATATTTCTGGAATTTAACCTGGTTTATAGGTGTAGTAATCCATGAAAGGGGGAATTGATCTTTTTACATAAATGGAGTTAATTAATAAATTTTAAATGACTCATATTTATTGACCAATTACAAGACTCCATATGGTTTAATAAACATTAAATTAGATGATAATAAGTCATTTAATATGTTTAATAAGAAAATGACATGTGTAAAGTATTAAAGTAGTATAAAAAGGCAAAAGAATACAAAATTTGGTTCATTTGAAAGGAGGATTTGTGACAACCAAAAAGAAAGGAAGAAAAGAAGAGAGAAAGAGGGAGAAAAAGAAAGGAAGAAAAGAAGAGAGAAAGAGGGAGAATTCGGCCAAGGAGAAGAGGAAGAAGTGAGGTGTCATTTTTGGTGGATTTGAAGTAGAAATTGAAAAAATCTTAACCTAGGATTGGTGTTCACCAATTTAAGTAGAAATTGAAGAAATCTTAACCTAGGATTGGTGTTCACCAATTTCCTAAGAGATTGAAAAAAAAAAGTGGTAAGTTTTTCTTAGTTTAAGTTGTTTATTTTGTGGATTTCATATGGAATGGAGTTATTTAAGATCAAAGGTTGTTTTTGACTTATTATGGAGTAGATAATAAAATTAAAAGCATGTAAATGTTGAAAACAACAAAAGTGAATCAAGAAACCAAGATTAGGGTTATGATGTTTATGATATGGGTTTGATGTCAATGAAGTAAAGAAATGAAAAAGGATTGAATTGAAATTGGTTTGAGTTCATTTATGTGTAATGAAAAGAAGATATGTTAAGAAAAATGGAAGGATAGTGAAAGAGTGGTGTATTATGCCAAGCTAGGAAATATTAGAAAAAATTATAATTTTTGGCTTGAAAGAAAGTGGAATAGTATACATATATGTGTAGTGAGGATATTTCAGCCCTAAAGAGGACAGTAATTGACAGTGTGATTCGTTAAAGTTCAGTTACAGTTAAGGTGCAAATAACCTAAAATCTTAAGGTTGTTTTCATGAAAAATAAAATGGAAAAAGTTAGAGTGACCTATTCGGCCATATTATGATTTAAACGGATGGGGTGATGTTTTAAAGGAAAAAACATTTTAAGTAAATTTCAGAGTTAAATTCTAAAATGGAAACCAATGAAATAACTTAGGGTAGTTAAAATCGAATTGATAGTTGTAATGCTTTATTTCCTACAGTGGAAATAAATGATTAAGCGACTTGTAAATTGTGTTGGTTAAGAAGAGACACTCAACATGTGAGCGTACTTGGCGATAAACAGGAAAATTGTGAGTGTATCTTTAAATTGATTTTATGAAAGAAAAATGATTTCTATTTTATCATGAAAATTATATTTATGAATAAGTTCATGGTGTTGCTATTTGAATTTGAAAGCTAATTTTTATCTTTAAGATGGCATTGAATTGAAATTGCATATACATTGAATTGGCACGACAATGGAATTTGAACATAAACTAAATTGGTATAGAAATGTAGTGCACCTATGTATTAATTGCTTTCTAGTCTGTGGTACACCGTTAGGTCTCCTTATATATATGATTATATCGATCAGAGTACGTCTTAGCGTGCATGGCAGTGTCTGGGGGGTGTCTATCACTAACGATGGGTGGTATCGTGTCTGTTAGTATGTCTTGTGATTCGCCCTCTGTACGTATGGAGTATATATTGTGCTAGCACTGTTATGGGTAAGTGAGGTAGAATCAGCTCTATAATCGCTTATTTATATGTAGTGTCAGCACCGTTATTGGCAAGCAATGTAGAACCAGCTTCATAATAATTGGTATATAATGGTTAACCTAATGTGGGTGAGCGATCCAGAACCAACTTCATTACTAGAGGTTAGCCAGACATGAGTAAGCAGTATAGAACCAGCCTTATGGCCTTACACCTAACGGTACCAAATGACAAAGAAAATTTTAAAAGAAAAAATTCATAAAACTATCAATTGCCATCTCTGTTTTCCTTACCAGAAAAGAGGAACTTGATTATGTTTTACATGTGCATTGATTATATGAATTTTTTATGTCAGAACATTGGTTATTGCTTGAAAAGAAAAAGAAATTATATTTTTTCTTTATAGAGGTTAATGTTTGTATAAACATTTTGAATGGAAACCATAACACTCATTGAGCTTGTTTAACTCACCAGTTATTTTCTATACCTTTTTTAATTTTAACCTCCGAGGTATATGCTCAGGGATTTCAGTAGTCGGGACTCCACCATTTCAATAGCTACCTTCGTCATGTGTAGCTATGTAGGCAGTTTTGCTTGTGCATTTGTTTTACATGTATTGCATAATTATGAACACGTTTTGAACATCTTTTGTGTAAAGATAGATTGTAAATGTTTTACTACGTATAGTTCATCATCTTCGTAAATATATCTTGATCATGGTTTTGTGAAAATATGATTATTTATAAATGTTCTTTTCTTTAAATAAATGTATGAAAGTGTTTGAACCTTTCAGATTGTTTCTGAATGGACTTCAAGTCTAGAAGTAGCAGTGGTGCTTTGGTTAAGTGGATAAAAGGGTTTTGAATTACTTTTCAGGAACCTAAAATTTTTCGTTTTATTAAATAACAGCTGTTATGCTATCGAAATCTTTAATGAAGGTTACTTTTAAAAACTTCCACTGCTACCCTTTTTTTCTTCATATTGAGTTTAAAATATTTTGAAGAAAAGGGAAAAGGCTTAGCCCTAGGGGAAATTTCCAGTCAATGGGATATCGACTGGAGGGTTTTCGTGGGCTACCAGGCAGGTCACCTAGTCATCATGAAAGGGGCCTGTCATAGAGTTAATTTTAGATAATTGCTATTATGTTCCATTAATTTTAGATAATTGCTATTATGTACCTGTTGCGACAAAGAACATTGTATCTGTTTCATGTCTTAATAAAACAAGGTTTCATTTAACTTTTTCGAGCAATGGTTGTTCAATTATATTGAATGAAATGTTGTATGGTATTGTTACATTGTGCAATGGTATTTACAAATTAGATATATGCAATCCAATTTTAAATATCAATGACAATAAAAGACCAAAGCGAGATAACTTTAAACTATCTTACTTATGACATAGTTGACTTGGCCATACAAGTAAGAGACATATGTCTAAGCTACACAAGAATGGTAGCTTAAGGTCAATTGATTATGAACCATATGATACACGCGAATCTTGTTTGTTAGGTAAGATGACTAAATTACCTTTTAGAGGAAAGGATGTACAGGCGAATGGGTTATTAGACCTAATACATTCTAATATGTGTAGTCCGATATCAATTCATGCCAGAGGTGATTTTATTTACTTGATTACCTTTATCGATGATTATTCATGATATGGGTATGTATATCTAATAAGATACAAGTTTGAAGCATTTGAAATGTTCAAACAATTTACACATAAAGTAGAGAATCAACTCGGTAAAAGTGTCTAGACACTTCGATCAAATCAAGGTAGTGAATATTTGAACAAGGAGTTTCTAAGTTATCTCAGGGATAACGAGATTGTATCTCAGTGGACTCCAACTTACACACCTGTAGCATCCCACCCTCGACGGAAAGGGTAGAATAGTAATTTGGAAAGGGCTGAGAGTGGTTAGGATTGTTTTGAAATAATCATACATACCCTTACATGTGAATAGTGAAATTTGCACATGAAAATAACTGTACATGCATTCATGACATTTCCCGGTATATGTGCCTAA
>JAOTAZ010000219.1:20542559-20557556 GCA_025629785.1 Erythroxylum oxycarpum | reverse complement strand
ATTTATAGCCTTCGTCTTCAACTGCTTCTTGATCTTTCAAGAATCGGTTATTCAGTTGAGTTCTGTAACCAACTCAACTGATGTGTCTTCTTGATTTTTCCGTCTGCTTTCTGCTTTCGCGTCTAGCGTCTGCTTTGCTTCCGTCTGCTTTTTGATAGCTTTCATCTGCTTTTCAGCTTGCGTCTGTTTTAACTTCGCTTCCGTCTGCTTTTCAAATAACTTTCTTCCATCTGTTATTTGTACTTCATCTGCTTTTTGATATTTTGCTTTATTATTTGTTTTTCATCAAAATCACTAATCGTAAAGTCATTTTGACTTAACAATCTCTCCCTTTTTGATGATAACAAATACTTATATTTATAAAAAAAAATTCAAAATTATCCAAAACTATCCATCTGTCTCCCCCTATTTTTCTTCTTCTCCTTATTGTTCTTTCTCCTCCTTTCTTTCCTCTTCTCCCCCTATTTGTTATTAATAAAAAATGATTATAATCGAAAATGCTGCATTAATTTCTTCATCATCTTTTTAATCTTCTTCATGTCTTTACGTAGATGAACTAATTCTGCGTGTAGATCAGTTGATGCAGTCGTTAGATCATCTTTCTTCTGATGTTCTTCTTCAACAGCAATTGTAGTGTTTTATGCGTCTGAAGATGGAACAAATTCTTCAATGATTGTAAGGGTAGGAGGTTCAACTGGTAAGGTAGGTATAGGAAGATCCAAATCATTAGTAACTGGTAGTCTTCAGGTTTGTCTTCCTAGTAGGGGTAGAACTTCGTCCAAAGACAATGTATTAGATAATGGCCTAATACACAAAATGAAGTTCACAAGGGACTTTGGTATACATATGAGATCTCCAATCGTCATCGTGTTGATTCTCCCTTTTATAAGCTTTCCCCCCACTGGACAAGGTTCATATGGTTGCCTACCACTTGTTCCTGGATCATTTGAAATGTGATGTGTGATGAGCATACTAGTCACCTTCATTTCTATGTAGCATGCTTCATCTATAAGTCGCACTTCTTTTGCGATTTCTTCTACAAATAAGTCATCTGTTACCTCTTCTAGGTACAATTTTCCATTCCCTTTGTCCTCATTTCTTACAATAGGACGCGTTGCTTGAATATCGAGCACAATTTTGATCACTGTGCGCTCTGTTTGCGGGAAAATAATATGCTTCTGTTTCGTCATATGTATAGGTTAAGGCTTTGTTCCTTCATCCCTTAGACGTTCCCACATACTCTTCTCATCATCATTTAATATATGCATGGTACTGGTATCCACCAAAATCGGTTGAAAGTGTACCTTCACCATCTTTGTTGGTTTTTCCTTGATGATTATTGAAGTGTTCTTCTTCTTCTTTTCTACAGGTAGTACTTCTTCAGTCACTGTAACTCTCAAATCTTCTTTCCTTAGAGGTTGAGATGTTACCACGTATACCATACTCAGTTCTGCTATTTGTTGAGAGGTATCCACCAAAACCAAACTAAGTTCTTCTGTTTGTTCAATTTGAACATTGGTAGGAATATCCTTCTTAGTAGTAGAAGTATCCTTCTCCTGACTAACTTCCTCAGCAGTAAGAGCAATCATCTTCTGACTCGCTTCCTCAGTAATAGGAGCAGTCTTCTTCTGACTAACTTCTTCAGTAATAGAAGTGGTCTTCTCCTGAACAGCTTCCTTAGCAGTAGGAGTGGCCTTCTTCTGAACGACTCTTTTCTCCTTCTCTGGCTCAATCACTCGAGGAGTTTTGTGTGATTTTTGTTTTTCAGACTCCAATTTTCTCTTGTTTTCAGCCACTTTAGCCTGTTTGGCTGAGTCTTCTCTTAGAATAGAGTCTAGAGATCTTGTAGCCCTCGGTACTTTTGACACATGATCTTCTTTTTGACTCGGCTATCTAGACTTCTTCTCTTCCTATTGTTGTTGGGTTCGAACTCTAGGTGATCTTCTTGCTTGATTTGGAATCTCACTTAGAAGTGCTTCCCCTTTTCTCTTCAGAGCGCCTTCGTCAATAACTCGTACTTAGCTACTTTCTTTTTCAGATCTCTCTGTCATTATCCTTCTCTCATTCACTATCCTATTTTCACTGGACTGAGATATGGAACTTATTGTAGGAGACTTTGTCTTTGAAAGCTCCCCCTCAATTTTTGCTTTAATCTGAGACAATGCTTCGCCTATGTCCAGATTCTTTAGTCCCATTTTCCCAATTGTTGCAGAGTTAATGAAGCTCTTTACTTCATGCTTCAATCTGTTTCCTCTCTCCAAAGAACTTCAGATTCTCTAAAAATCCTCGTCAATAAAATTCCAAAAGGATAACTGTTTGTTTCCTTCATTGCCTTTATCATATATTGAAAAATTAGAAATGGTAGGTCAACATGTTCTAGATTCAGCAGGTAGAACAGACATTGTTCATCCAATGTTGTCACCAAATGTCTTGAACCTGCCCTTGGCAAAATACAATTCAACAGTATTGCATGTAAGACTCTGGCCTTCGGCACCAGACTTGATGTCTTCCTCGCCGTTGGGTCATTTTTTCCTTATAACTGCTGATTGACTTCTTCTTCTTTTACTTTGAACTTTGACATCCATCTGGCTTTGCTCGTGAGCTTTTCTTCGGCCGATGGACATCCAGTAACTTTTTCCACTAACTCCATTGTCACAATGATAGTTATGCCATCCTCTGTAGAAATAATAGCATTATCTACCAGCTTCACATTCTTCCAGAAATCGTATACCTCATTCTGATAAACAGGTTCTCGAATCTAAAAGAAGTTTCTCCATCCAGCTGCGATTATTTCTGGCTCAGTATCCATGTTGTTTCTTCTCAATGACTCGAAATCAATATGCCTTTTGTAGAACATTGCTGCCTCCATTTGTTATGGTGATGGGTAAAGCACAAATTTGTTCTTCGAACAGGTTAATTTCAGAGATTCTGAAGGAATTGAAAGATGAGGGTTTTCTTTTGTTAAGAATACTCCAAAGGTCTTATCGGGTGTGTTCTAGAATAGATGAAGTTCACAAGACTAAAAACTTTTTCCCTCCAAAACTTCCTTGTGAGAGAAGTTACCAGTTGTAACTCACTGTTACTAACGCCGTCAACTTCTACGACCTTTCAACTTGACTGTAGTGCGTCAGACGATTGGTCACTTAACATTACCATGTTGAGGTTCAGTCTGATTTCCTTGAACCGTTCTTCACTCAGTGGTTTAGTGAAGATGTCTGCCCACTGAAACTTTGTTTCCACGAATTGTAGACTCACGATCCTTCTTTTAACGTAGTCCCTTAAGAAATGATGTCTTACTTCAATATGCTTCACTCTCGAATGCTGAATTGGATTCTTCGAAAGTTAATGGCGCTTGTGTTGTCACAGAAAATAGGGATCTCCTCTTCTTGAACTAAATAATCTTCAAGATAATACTTAATCCATAATGTCTGTAAACAACAACTTGCAACAGACATATACTCGGCTTCGACAGTTGATAGGACGATTGAGCTTTGTCTCTTGCTCGACCATGAAACTAGGTTTGGCCTAAGAAAGTGACAGCCTCCACTCGTGCTTTTCCTATCGATCCTATCTTCGGCATAGTCGGTATCACAATATCCAACTAACCTGAAATCATTACCTTTCTCAAACATTAAGCAAAGATTAGTAGTACCTGCGAGATATCTTATAATTCTTTTTACAACAATATAATGAGACTCTTTAGGATCGGCCTGAAACCTTGCACACAAGCATACACTGAATAATATGTCAGGTCTGCTTGCTGTAAGATAAAGCAAAGAACCAATCATCCCTCTATACAAGGTTTGATCCACCTTCTTACCCAATTTGTCTTTCGACAAAAGGTTTGAAGGATGCATCAAAGTAGACATAGGTTTCACCTTATGCATATCAAATTTAGACAATAGTTCTTTTACGTACTTCTGTTGATGAATAAAGATCTTATCTTCGGTTTGCTTGACTTGCAACCCAAGAAAGAACTTTAACTTACCCATCATACTCATTTCAAATTTGTTTTTCATCAGATTCTCAAAAATCATGCACAAACGTTTTGAAGTAGCACCAAAAATAATGTCATCAACATATATTTGAACCAAAATAAAATCACTTTCCATATTCTTCCTAAAAAGAGTTCTGTCTACTTGACCTCTACTAAACCCACTATCAATGATAAAAGAACTTAGACAATCATACCAAGCTCTAGGAGCTTACTTCAAGCTGTATAAAGCCTTATGAAGTCTATAGACATGATCAGGTTATTTAACATCCTCAAAACTAGGAGGTTGCTTAACATAAACTTCTTCGTCTATAAAACCTTTCAAAAAGGTGCTTTTCAGGTCTATTTGAAAGAGCTTTTTATTGTGACAAACTGCATATGAAAGCAGTATCCTAATGGCTTCAAGTCTTGCTACTGGAGCATACGTCTCATTATAGTCTATTCCTTCTTGTCGATTATAGCCTTGTGCTACTAATCTTGCTTTATTCCGACTCACTCTTCCTAATTTATCTAACTTATTCTTGAATACCCATCTAGTTCCTATGATGGATTTCTTTGTGGGTTTAGGAACTAAGGAACAAACTTTATTCCTAGTAAATTGGTTCAGCTCCTCCTACATAGCTAAAATCCACGCTTCATCAATCTTCTTAGGCTCAACTTCAGAGACAAATGCTACATTAGCTTCTCTTCTGAATTTGAATCTTGTTCTAACTCCTTTTGAGGTCACTCCTATAATTAACTCTTCAGGATGGGAACTTTTACATCTCCATTCTCTTTTTAACTCCAAAGTCTTTGGAATATCTTCACTCTTGTCTAACTGAGTTTTCGATGATGAAGCTTCTTTAACCTCGACCAAAGGTACTGTAGGAGTTTCACTATCCGTATCTTCTTCTTTACTTGGTTGAGAACTATCATCAAACTTGACATGAATAGTCTCCTCAACAGTCTTAAAAGTAAGGTTGTAAACCCTATAAGCTTTCGAAAATAATGAATAGCCTATAAAAGTTCCAAAATAAGTCTTAGAATCGAATTTATCCAAAATTTCCTTTGTATTCAATATAGAACATTTGTAACCAAATGGATGGAAGTAGGATATGTAGGCTTCCTTCCATTCCATAACTCATATGGAGTTTTCTTCAACAAGGGTCACATTAATATTCTATTTTGAATATAACAAGTTGTATTCACATCTTCTGCCTAGAAATACTTAGGAAGATTCATCTCACATAACATAGTTCTTGCCATTTCTTCAATTTTCTTGTTCTTCCTTTCTACAATTCCATTTTTTTAGGAGTTCTAGGAGCAGATAAATTATGGAAAATTCCATTATCCTCACAAAATATTCTAAATTTCTCATTTTCAAATTCACCACCATGATCACGTCTAATACTAGCAACTGAAATACCTTTTTTATTCTGTAACTTTTTGGAAAGAACTTTAAAACACTTAAAAGACTTGTCCTTATGTGATAAAAACAATATCCAATAAAATCTAGTGAAATAATCAACAATTACGAGACCATACTTCTTTCTGCCAAGACTCAATGTCCTAGTTGAACCAAATAAATCCATATGTAACAATTCTAGAGGTCTAGATGAAGTTACAATATTTTTAGAAGAAAAAGTTGTTTTAACCTATTCTCTTTATGACAACATTCACAAAAGAAATCCTTGTTAAAACTTATTTTTGGTAATTCTCTTACCAAATCATGTTTAATCAACTTAGAAATATGTTTAAAACTAACATGACCTAGCTTTTATGCCAAATCAGTTTTTCTTCATCAGTTGATATAAAACAAAAAAATATTTTGACTTTGTAAATCTTCTAAATTGATTTTGTAAAGATTGTTTCATCTTTTGGCAGAAAAGAATACGGAACTGTCCTTGTTTTTAAATACACAAGAATTTTTATTGAAAGACACTTCAAAACCAGAATCACATAACTGACTGACACTAATCAAATTGTGTCTTAAACCATCAACAAGCAGCACATTATCAATACATGCAAAGGAATATTTACTAATTTTACCGATTCCAATTATTTTACCCTGCTGGTTGTCTTCAAAAGTTACTGATCCTTCCTTCTTATACTAAAGATCTAGGAACATAGACCTTTGTCCTGTCATATGTCGCAAGCATCCACTATCCAAATACCATTGGTGCTGGCTGCTTCTTCCAAGGAAGGATATCTGCAGGAGATATTATGTATCTCTTAGGTACCCAGATTTACTTGGGTCCTTTAGGGTTAGTTATACGATGATTCATAGATTGATGATGATGCAACTGATGAAATTTCTTCCTATAAGAAACAAAATTCTTTTTATGCTGATGATTGTTTCGAGCAAACCCTAATCCAGTTTTATCATTAGGGTGTTTGTATCTTCCTAGCATATCATTCATCTTTCTCGTACTCTCCGTGAATGTAGATAGAACAGCTGAAAGACTATTAATCCTTTGTTTCAGCTGATTGATCTCCTCAGATCTATCTACAACTACCTTTTTCTTCATCTCGTCTACTTATTTCTTTAGGCAAATGTTTTCCTTCTCTAACACTTGCGTGTTCTTCAAGTTTTCTACATACTTTTTCTTTAACAACTTATATTGCTTAAGTATTGCATGAGAATCTTCTAGTAATTCTAAATATGCATCTTGTAATTCGCTAAAGTTTGTGGTTACCTCCTCGTCACTTTCTCTTTCGGCTACTAGGAAAATGTTAGCTTGTACCGATGCCTCTTAGTCAATATCTGATTCAGACGAATCCAGATCTTCCCATGTTGCCATCATGCTCTTCTTGCTTTCTCTATTCTTCTTTGGTTTTCTTTTCAGTAATGGAAATTCGGACTTGTAATGTCTAGGTTTATTGCATTCATAGCAGATGACAGATGTCTTCTTATTCTTTCCTTCATCTTTCCTATTCTTCTTGAAAGAAAACTCTTTGTTTCCTTTTTCCTTCTTCTTCCATATGCATCTGATCTTCCTCGAGATAAAGGATAATTCATCATCTTCTTCGCTTGAATCTTGATCTGGTTTATTGGAGTCGTCATTCTTGACTTCCTCGATCTTCAACGCTTTCGACGATGAACTCCTCTTCCTCGGAATCTTGTGGTTCTTTTGTACATCCTTTAATGCTATAGATTTATCCCGTCTGGGTTTATCTTTTGCATCAAGTTCTACTTCATGTATCTTTAAGGATCCAAACAATTTATCAAGCTTCAACACGCTCAAGCCCTTGGCTTCTTGTACCGCAGTGACTTTTGGTCTCCATCTTTTTGGTAGACTTCTGGGAATCTTTCAAACGTGATCTTAATTATCATAAGTTCTGCCAAGAGCTTTAAGTCCGTTGATGATAGTTTGAAATCATCCAAACATCTAATTGATAGACTCTTCGTTCTTCATCTTGAGTAGCTCATACTGGTGTACAAGAATGCTTATCTTGGATTTCTTTACTTGATTGGTACCTTCGTGTGCGATGGATAGGGTATCCCACATCTCCTTTGTAGTGTCGCATCCGTGAACTTTATCGTACTCACTTCTACTTAGGGCACAACTTAAAAAGAACTTAGCCTTGGAATTTAGTTTAAATCTCACTTTTTGATCTGTTGTCCATCTAATTCGTGGAATAACATTTCCTTCATCATCTATTGGTGTATACGGTCCATTCTCTATAATCTCCCAAAGATCAATATGAGTAGATTCAATAAAGAGCCACATCCTGTCTTTCCAATAATGGTAATCTTCACCATTGAATGCAGGTGGTCTAGTGACGGAGGCGCCTTCAGCTATATATACGTGTGATTCTGCCATTGATCTTTATCCACACTTTGTGACGGTGGTTCTTGGACACTGAGCGCTGATACCAATTGAAGTAAATCACGCGTTAGTATAGACTTTATGTTCGATATACAAAATGCACAAGAAGAGGGTTGAATTGTGTATCCTTTTTTCGTGAATACAATCTCCTTTTTAAATTCTTTGAAAACTTTGCTTTTTCAAAACTACAGAGTAAGAATATCGCGATATATTGCAGTTAACTTCTAAATGTTGTTTTTTACTTGACAACCAAACAGTCAACTGACTTCTTAAAAAAACTCTTCTCAGAAAAACTCTACTGATATAAGCCCATCCAAACAGGCACTAAATCATAGGCGTGACTACTTAGCTATATGTATACTGCAGAGCTATATATATATACTGAATATTAGTATATAATAATTAAAAATTAATAATGTATGATCATGACTAACTTATATACAAAATATTAATACGTACTACTTAATCAATTAATTATATTTAAATACATTAATTAATTATATATTTATTATTAATTATATCTTAATAAACTTAACAGTTAGTGATTGATAATTAATTTATAAATAAATTATATTTTAATAAATCAATTAATTTATTGTATGTTAGTTATTATTAGTTATATCAAAATTAATTAATTAATTGAACTTTAAGTATATTTAATTAAGAAATTAAAAAATATATCTTTTTCGCTGGCGTTTCACTCTACACTTAATTAACTTAAGAATAATAAGTAATCAATCTTTTAATTATATTTTAATTTGTAAATTAATTATATATAAATTATATTTAATTAAAATTGACAAAAAAAAGGGCTAATTAGTTCCATGTATAAGTGCTCTGTTATTTCATAATCAACTTTCTTATTTTATGCAAATTTGCTCACTTCAAAACTTCAAATCAATCCACGACCAGCAATTAATTATAATGTTGAAATATATTATCATTTGGACGATATGATGGAATTTCGTGTTCGTGCCTATGCAGTGGAGCTTTTGTTTGAGTCCAAAACAAATTAAGTTCCGATTCCATTTCACTTTTTTCTCGAGAGCAGAGCATAGAAGATAAAGAATATTCGTATTCCTGCAAAGCTCAATTATTTACATTATTTAAGAATCGGATTCATTTTTTAATTATATCTTCACGCTATATTTTAATAAACGCCTGCAATCTTTGTCCCTCTCCCTCACCAGCCGTTTCTCGATTACTGTTGTTGTTGTCGGGGAAAATGCAGGACGGCGACGTTGCCAACTCCGATCAGAAGTCTACGATCATGGTCACCAACGACGACGGCATCGACGCTCCTGGATTGCGTTCACTCGTTCATGTCCTTGTCTCTTTCCGTCGCTTCCATGTCTTCGTTTGCGCCCCTGACTCGTAAGTCCTCTCCCCTGATTGATGATTTTTAACGACTAACTGACTTTCTGTTCTGTTTCAGTAATTTGAAGGTGTTTTGATTAATCTTTCCAGAGAAAAGTCAGCTGTTAGTCACAGTATTACTTGGAGGCATCCTGTTACTGCTCGCCGAGTTGATATTGATGGAGCTACAGCCTATGCTGTTTCTGGTTCTTCATTTCTCTTTATTTATCTATTTCAATTTTCCTTTTTTTTATATCTTAATGATGTTCTTTTTAAATTCTTTATTTACATCTTATGATTTTTTAAGATTCATATGAAAACTTTGTTTTCTCTTCTGGTATTATTCGTTTCTAATGAGTTGTAAAAGCTTGAGACACCTAGGGTACAAATGCAAATTAGTAAAGGCTTGAGCATGTACAATGAAGGCTATGCTTTTGAAAGGTTAATGTCCTCTGTAATTTGTTGTCAAAAGCAAGCAATTTACATTGTTCAAGATGGCATTTTTGTGTGAACAAACATTGCTTTACCTTTCTTTTCTTCTTCTGCGCCTGTTACCAAAGCTAAGTAAGTCTGTTGATGTTGTATGAGAGTTCCTAGGAATCATCATCTCCAATTTGCACCAACAAATGCTTCTAACTATGAACTTTTTCTTCTGGTTGAAAGAAAAGTAAGGTTTTGGACGGATATTTTGCAGGAACTCCAGCAGATTGTACTTCTTTGGGGATCTCAGAGGCTCTCTTTCCTTCAATTCCTGATCTGGTAGATTTCAGTTTTTATCTACAACTTTGGAAGTGTTGATTTTCTGATTAGTAGAGCATTTACTAATGTCATTAATTTGTTTATGGGGTCATTAATTTGTTTATGGGTTAATTACAAAAAAAAAATTCTCAAATTTTGCTTAATTTTGCAATTATAGTCCGAATTTCAAAAAGCAACAATAACATATTCAATTTTTCAACTTTTTTCAAATTTATCCCAACGTTAGTCTCTTCATGAAGTTTGCCAGCGTGGCTTACCGCATGTTCCAGAAACTCTAATTATTAATACACGTCAGCTAAAATTAACACAGCAAATGAAGGTTAATGAAACGACATCATTTAATCACGTAACTAAAACGACGTCGTTGTTAAAAATGAAATCCCTAAATCAGTTTACGTAGCTCCAACGTGACTAACTATGATGCAAGAGCAAAATGAGCTTGCTGCAATGCGAGAAGGGCCAAGGGTGTCGGGAGAACAAACTGAAAACGAAGAACTTGGTGGTACAGTGCCCTGTGATGTGAGAATAGCTTGGGGCGTTGGGAAATTAAATTGAAAATTGAAAACAAAGAGTGAGGGTCGGGAGAACAAATTGAAAATGAAGGGTGATGGTGTCAACGTTGCATAAACTGATTTAAGGATTCCACTTTTAAACAATAACATCATTTTAGTTATGTGGTTAAACGAAGTTATTTCATTAATTTTTATTTATTGTGTTAATTATGACTTATGTGCATTAATAGTTAGGTTTTTGGCAAATATGACAAGTCACGTTAGCAACTTAATGTAGAGATTAACGTCAGGTTAGAATTGAAAACAATCAATAGTTTGAGCATTTTTGCTACTTTTTAAAGTTCAAGCTATAATTGCAAAATTGAGCTAAGTTTGAGTTTTTGTTGTAATTAACCCTTCTTTATTGCCAAGTTATGCTTTTGTCTTGCTCATTTTCCATAACACGGACCCATCTTAACTTAGTATAAGTGACACTAACGTGGATGCTTTAAGAATAGAAGATACTTAGCTATTGTTACTGTTTAAGTACTTTGAAGCCAATTTATTGAAGGACTCTTCTCTCGAGATGTGGTTGCTTATAGACATCCTTGGCACACGAAGAGGTCTAATGAGGTTCTGTTAAATAACAATCGCTGCATTAAGTTGCTTAATTTTTTTTTCCCCTTTTGAACAGGTTATCAGTGGCATAAACATGGGGAACAACTGTGGCTATCACATGTCAGTAGTAATTCACTGTTAGGTCTTCCCAGTTATGCCAAATTTCACTTTCTATTGCTTCCTCGTATTAAACCCCTATCTTTAAGTGGTAGTTTTGCCCACAAAAAAATTTCTTCAGTATCTTGAACATGTAGAAGATGTTTAACAATTGCATTGTAATTCTGAATTCTATTTTCTTTTAATTTGACGCTGATATAGTGACAAAGATTCCTGAATATAATTGTTTTCCTTATCTATAGTATAAACTATTATGAATATTCAATTATGCAAGATTAATTCAAACCTACTTAGAAAATTCATAATAAAACATTTCAGTGACTACTTCTTCCTCTTAAGTAACTTGTCAACATTTTTTTCTAGGTTCAATTATTTTCAGAGTTTATGCTCATCTTTCAATAACTGTATTGCAGTGTTTACTCTGGTACTGTTGCTGGTGCTCGAGAGGCCTTCTTCGATAATGTGCCCTCGCTTTCTATATCATATGATTGGTATGTAAGCTTAGTTTTGCAGCCTGTAGGGGGCATATGATTGCTTCATATGTGTAAAATAACAGCTTGTGGTAAATGTAGGATTGGAGGTAAGAGCAACACCCAGGACTTCACACTGGCTGCTGAGGCTTGCCTACCAATCATAAGTGCAGTAATGACTCAGATAAAAGATCAAACTTATCCTTCAGGTTGCTTTTTGAATATAGATGTGCCCACAGATGTTGCTAATCATAAGGTAATTGCAAGCAGGCTGTTCCCATGTGAATGTTACTACATTTGTTTGGATAACGTTTTGATACTGCTGCTTGCTGAGGAGACTTGATGATTTCCTAGATGTCCCAATTTTGACTACTATGTTTCCTGTTGGTGCACAATTTATTGCTCTTTTATGTGTATTCTAGAAGGAATCTGACTGGCTTATTAATAAAATTATCTTACTGAAAATTGCTGTGGCATGTATAAAGCTGGGTAAGTAAGGACGATTTTCTTGCTTGTCAATATATCTATAATTTAGGTTTAAGGTCATAATTATGATTCCGTGCTATAATATCATGTTTTATCATAACACTACTTGTTACTGAATTTTCTTGCTTTCTCATGGGATTACTGGTTATTGGCGTGTGCATTAACTTTGTTGTACCTTTTTGTTCGTCTCAAAAGGGGTATAAGTTGACCAAGCAGGGCAAATACCTATATAAAATGGGTTGGAAGCGAGTTAATTCTACCGTGCAAAGAGGAAAAATGTTATCAACAATGACGATGGATGAAGATTCACTGGTATCAGAGACTGATACCTCAGATATATCTCATGGACAACTTGTCTTCAAGAGAGAAGTGGGCCCCTTTCTTTACTATCTATGTGTGCTTTCATTGAAACTTCTTTATGTTTTCAAAAGTTGTGCTCCATTATCTTCTAAAAAGCTGTGTTTCTTCTGTCAAATAAATAAATGTTTGAGACTCGCAAATATTTGCTTTTCAGATGCCTTTTGCCCCTAATCTCCTCTTATTCTTTTTTCCTGTTGTATTTTATTCTGTTAGAAATATCTGGGGCTTAACTGCTTGGGAAGCAAATGAGAAACTGGAATTTAATAAACTCAAGATCTCAGATATGGATCTCTGTGTCACAAATACAATGTCTTCTGCAGTGAGAACTATCTTTTATCAAGGGAAAGGAGTTGGTAGAAACACAATTGATGCAACATAACTTTTTAATTTAAATTGTTTGGTAACTATATGGTCAAGCACCAACTCGGGAGGAGTAAATAAAGATAGTTGACTTTAACTGCTGATTATGATTAAGAAAGAAGCATTTGACATTTCATCTTTGTGATTGGTATTTGTCTACTCTTTTTTGAGGTATTGTTATTTAAGTTTCAGATGTTCTTGGCCTTCTAATAGGTAAGGGGGGCACACGTTGATCAAGAAGATACAGATCACAGATTTCTTCAAGAAGGATATGTGCGTGTATTTGTTTTATGTTCTGAAACTAAATTGTGGACAATAGCTCTTGAATAATATGTCCCATGATTTATGTACTGCTCATTTTCGTTTCAGATTACTGTAACTCCTCTAGCTGCCCTCTCCCCAGCAGATACAGACTCCCTCACGTTCTTCAGAAACTGGCTGCCAAATGTGATTGAACCGTCATCTCCTTCAGCTTTATAATACTGAGAATATCCCCGTAGTAAAACTACATAACTCAAGCTATGTAAGTCTTATTCTTTAATTGAATAGGTACTTTGGTCTGCATGCTTTAAGATTAACGATGGTAGATGCTTTACGTTCCTTTCCTAGAGACACAATATGATTGTGGTTTTGACAGGTTTTAGGCTAAAGATATAAGCGGTTATACTACTACACTTATGATATGTAATAAGAAATCCAATAGTGTCCTTGTAATTAAACTTTTAGTGTGTAAAAAGGCATAAATTCCTCACCCCTTGCACACTCTTACCCAGTACAGTAGGCCAAAAACTTGGTTGCGTCCTTGCATATTTTGATAACACTTCTTTAGGAGACGCAAAGGTCCGAGGTTAAATTCTCACTTAGGTGGGACAAGGTTATGGTTTGGGAAAAGACTTTTCTCATCTTGGATCACCGGACACTAGCCTAACTGGCTCTTTTCTAGAGCTCCAATAGAAGAAATAAATACCTAAATTAGCTTTTCGTTGTGCTTCTGGCAGATAACTCTTCAAAGATAATACATACAAATCATCAAAAGTTGTGGATGGTATCTGTGACTGGTACATACTGTAGATATGGATAAAAAGTAGAGGATCTTGAAATAATGTCCTGTTGATAGAGATAGCTGTGTTTAGTTTTATAAAAAAAAGTTTACTTCTAAAAACCTTTGGAATACCTAGTCATCTTGAAACTGGTTCAGTTAAAATTCCTTACGCTATACTGCGGACGTTGATTTTTCCCAGTTGTCGCTTTTCTACAGGAAGTTTGTCTTCGATTCGAGTAATCTCATTGTAGGACCAGTGCTTTTTCTAGTCAGTTGAATGGAAATGCAAGGGTGAGGTTATACCATGTCACCTTCTGGCAATTGATTTTTCACCTGGCTTATTAACCAAGGACATTGGGAATGTACTATTTTCACAAATAAGGGCATCATAATGCTTTTATGGACCCAATTGTGATGTTGATATGACATTTGTGAATTCATTGGTCAATTAGATGATAAATTGTGCATTTTCTTCAAGCTTAAATGTAGTTATAGTACTTTTATATAGTTTATGGTGCCGACAACAACTAATTTTTCATTTTCTAGCTTGTTTCTCTATCCTTTTATCCAATATACGCTGTGTACAGGAGTTTATCCATTAGTCTTATGGAGCAATTTAAGCCGAAAATTAAATATCTAACCCTATTTTAAGCCCAAAACATTGATGCCTGTTGGAATTACATTGCATGTACAATTTGGGATTGTAGTTTTTACTTCGTTTTTCTTTTTTCTTTTTTTCTTTCAATAACGCCACTCACCATCCATTCCCAACTTCTTCCTTCTTGGCAAAATATAGACGTGAAGATGTTCTCCGGTATCAACTTAAATTCTTTCATGCAAAGTTGTAAATACGGATTTGGTATTAGATTAAGTTATAGTACAGTATTATACTGGTACCGATCAATATTGTGTACTGTTTTGCGTAATTTTTTAAATTTAGGAAATAGTTTCTAAAATTTTAAATTTTACAACATAGTCCATTAGTATATTATACAGTTGTACTGTATATTTTACTAGTTTATTGTTTACATTAATCATATTTTTAATAATCATAATTAATATGAAATAATAATAATTTTAAATATTTCATGTATAAATAATAATCACAATTAATATAAAAAAGACAATCATCATC
>JAOTAZ010000219.1:20490939-20510456 GCA_025629785.1 Erythroxylum oxycarpum | reverse complement strand
TATACAAAACTCTAACTTCCAAAACATCTTTATAACACAATACATATCATTGATCATCATATATGAACAAAAACAAGAACTTTACCTAGGTTTCCCATCAATCACTACTTAATTCAAGTCAAGCAATCAATCACTAACAATTCATAAGTCATAACTTAACACAATTAAAACAAGGCATACCTATACATATATTCATCAAATCCCTTAACCCATCATTCAAAACTTTCAACTCTCTTTCTTTCTCTCTCTATATATAAACAAGTCCATGAATTAGACTTAAAACACAACCATAAACATCTATAAACATCAAGAAAAATACATATACAAGCCTTTTTCAAACATGGTCCACTCATCTCTTCTTCAACCTAATAACTTCAATTATGCAATATACATGACATGAAACATGAAACTTACTTGATCAAGCCACTAAATCTTCAAATCTTCAAAGAAAATACCAAGACCTAAGGTCATTCATCACCATCGATCATCATCTTCTAAGGGTGATAGAAGCAACTTTGTGTGGAGAGCAAGGAAGAATAGAATCAAGGAACAAAGAAGAGATGATCACTAAGTTTGAAGTGAACAAAATTCAAGAAGAGAAGGGAGAGGAGCATCTACGAAAATGAAGGAAGAAAAAAGCACCAAAACACAACTTCAAGAAGCTTTTGGGAGAGTGATATCGTGAATGAGCAATGGAAGGAAGCTTAGGTTAATAAAAATCAAATACATGGCTATAAGTGTGCCATGTGTCAAGTTACTATTAATCCTTCTCCATTAATCAATTCTAAACCCAATTTTCAATAAATACCACTTGTCAAAAATCCCTATAACCATATGGCCATAATTTAATACCATAGGCACCAAATTCTCATACCGGTTATCGGTTGGTCTGTCGCCCGACATTTTTCCTAGTCTGGGTTTTTACCCTGAAAATTACAGAAAATTCCCTAAAATTATCCAATATTATAAAATCAATAATGGCACTCTCCAAATAATTTTTAAAAATCAATAACCCATACTTTTCAAAACAGTCACATTAATGACCAAATATACCGGGAAAGTCAATGTATGCATGTACAATAATTTCATGTGCAACAAATTCATTTTTCACATTATAAGTAAGTCTCTATATGCACGAACATGCAATTGCATTACTAAGCTCTCACCGTTAATCCCATATTTACTATTTTATCCTTCCCGATGGGACCGGGATATTACATCTCGTTTTTTCCATGTTAAAGGTTAAAACCCTAGAATACTGAATATAAGAGATATTATTGAGAAATTAGGAAATGCATTTTATGCTCATGCATAATATTAGCATACACATATGTGAATTTAATTTTTATGTACACATTATAATGACCGGTCATACACTCATTTGACATTTTTCGGGTATAAATAATTTTTAAATGATTATGACGTGAATAGTGAATATTTTGTCTTGAAAATTGATTAGGTGAGATAAATTATTGATATAGATTTTTTTGTGAAATTTAGAAAATTTTGAGGAATTTTAGATTGGGAAAAATGTCAAATGGCAGGACAATTGATAAATGGTGGTATAATTAAATGTCAAATGGTAGTAGAAATTGTTGATAAATGACATTAGGATGTAATGACAAATATCATAGAAAATTGGGAGACAATTGGATTAGAAATTGGAGGCAAATGGACTGGTTGAGAAAGAAGACCTATTAGTAACCATTAGGTGGTGACATGTGACAAGCGACAAGTGTCACTTGCCATGCCACACACCCATTCACGATATCTCCTTTCATTTGAAAGACTATCCTTTGTCTTTCATTTTCCTTTGATGCTTTCTTCTTCTCTTTTCATTTCGATCTTCATCTTCTTCATTTCCATAATACCTTCAACTCTCACCATTGTGAACTTTACCATCATTTTTCACATGTTTCTTTAAGATCATGTGTCTTCTTTTTGAAGAAGAATCTAACCTACTCCAAATTCTATGATGATGATCGTGTGGTTTAAGCTAGGGTTAAGTGATATTTTGAAGAACTTGAAGTTATACAAGTAAGTATCATATTGTTCTTCATAATTTGTTGAATGAAACATGTATAATGATAGTTAGAGGTTAAATGATCATAAAATGATGTTTTATATATGTTGTAACGTAGGTAAAGAAATGAACACATTGATATCTTGTTTTCGTGTTTATGATGATCAATATTTCATAAGTTGTTGTAGAGATGAGTTTGAAATAGAAAGATCAATAAAAATGGTGTAGGAAAAAGTGCATAAAAATTTAATAGATAAATGGATATTTCATGTTCTGTTTTCAATGTATATTAATGTGTATCTCTTTAGGTGTTTTGGAGATGAACTAAAATGATTCTAGAGCTAAAGAAAGGAAGTAATGTGGTGTCTTGAAATGGGAAGAATTAAGATGATATTTAGAAGTGAAATGAATGTGAAATTAGAGTTGAGCATGTGCAATGTATATATATATATGTAGATGTTTTGTTCTTAGTGTTTATGATCAACCATAGTTTATGATTTGTTTATGAATGATATTAAGCTGAAATTTAGGTGAGAATGAAGAGGGAATGATGTAAAGTTGATGATCTATGCAAAAGATGGGCTGAATGTAACATATAGGAGTTGAATATCTAGAAAAGTGAAAGAAGAATTGCTAGAGTATGTTAGCTGTAGTGTTTTCATGGAACATGCATCTGTATTTTATCCGTATCTTGATCTGTACATATCTAAATGGGATGATTTTAAGTTCAGATTAAACTAGAGACATGTTAATATATTTTTCATTAAGTAATTGAATTTGAATTCTGTCTTTAGGAGTTTCAACATTTTGGCTTGAATTTGAGTACAGTGTGCTGTCATGGTGTGAGAATAGTATGTAGTATTTTAGGTATAACTTGCAGAATACTGAACCAAACTGCATGAAATTGATGTCATTAGAAACTCAAGACATAAAGGAACATTTTTTAGAAGAATGTATTGCCTAAGTAGCTCATTTTCCTTATCAAATGCATGATCGTGACAGAGAGGAATTATCATGGAATTGCACAATCGTGCATTGCTGTCTTCTTACTTACAAGGTTTGAAGTGAACCTATATGGTTGCTTAAGTAAGTGGATAAGTGATTGATGAGTTTAGGATGTCGATTGACATTAGAATTGAAGAATGGATTGACTTGTTCTTATGAATAATGTGAATTAAGTATGCATGAATGAGAATTGGGAAATTGTGTAGATCTATAATGTTAGGAAAGGATTGGTAAATGTATAATTGAAGAATAGATGATTGATAAACTGAGGATAATCAAGTTTCATAAGATATGATAAATAGATGATCATCAGATATGAATTAAGGAAATATACCCCGGGATTGTCAATGAACATGCATTATACATGTCATATATACATATGTATATGATTGAGTATTCATGAAAATGTACAAATTAGTAATGTGAAAATGTGTATGTATTGTATGATGTAGAAGAACAATTAGAGCTATAACATCCGGACATTGCTGAGATGTCGAGGCAATAACTAGCTGGAGCATATTATGAGTAACCTAGATGGTCTCACATTGAATTATTGTTTTGTTTGAATTATGAATTGAATTATTATATGATGTGAATGTTTTGATTCTTGAAATTGAATGTATGAGACATTTGATGCATGAATAATACATTAGAAGTGCTCATTATATGTGAATTTGACAGAATAAGGGATACTCAACTTACTTGTTGAATGTCAGACCAAGGTTTCATGGTGAATTTGAATGCAAAGAAAATTGAGCATAAGTGAATGATTGAATACATATGATGCATTTCACTACATGATTGCATGATAACATAAAGGCAATTGTGATCAGAGTTGGCAGTGAACAATAGCTTAAGGCTTAGAATGTGATAAGAGCCTCTGACACTATATATAATGAGCCCTCTATCCCTAACGGATAAGGGACATTTATTAATAAGCCCGATATTTGCAATGGATACGAAATAGTGATAAAGGCACTCGGTTACAATAAAGTAATAAACGAAAGTGAGTCTCAAGAGCATTGCACATACATTTTTATGAACGATTGAATTGAATTGTGTGAATCATTATGAATAAAAAAAGTGTATATGTGAACCAAGTGTTATATGGTACTATTTGCTAATTGGTGAAAAATGTGCATTATATAATGATATGAACTGCATGTGTTACGTGTTATGAGTGTGCTATTGATGATGGGTAGCTTACTGAGTTCGCAAAATTTATCAAAATTGCAACATTGACTTTTCAAGTGAAAGAGAGCGGACTTAGCTTCTAAGATAACTTAGAAGAGATCTAATACTGCTTTTGGATAAAAGAAACGACTCAAAGGTCGGTCATCTGAGACTGAAGGATTTAGATAAAATTTTGTATAGTTCCTTATTCATGTAGCATGTAACATATTTTTATAATAGATCTGTAAACTCTGATAGCTCTTTGATATTATATATAAGGATGAAGTATGTAATGCTGCAATGTATATTCGATTTTATGAAATGAAAATGAGGAATTGGGTTTTTTAAAGATTGTGATATTTATGTTTTAATGATGATGCCATAGGAAGTGAATGTGATTGCTCTAGGGCACTGCTTCGGGCATGTGCTTGAATGTTTGAAGGACGTATGGGCACAAATGTCTGATAGGAGTGAGGCGCCATAATTCTTAATATTAAAGCATGGTTTGGCATCCATAGAGACATATATAAGCATATAGACATGATGTATAGTGAGAAACTTAAATTGTAATCGTTATTATTGTCTATTATAGGTCATACATCATAGGTGATCAGTAGGATAATTAGCTGACCTAGAATCAGTAAGAGCCAGTAGAGAGTCTTTTGTATCTCGACCTGAGAGAATGCCTCCGAGAATTTCTGAGAGAAGGGAAAAGAGGTACGATAAATTGAGGAAGCAGGGGGCTGTAGACTTTTATGGAAGTACAGACCCTGCTGAGGCCGAATGATGGCTAGAGATAACGGAGAGAGTCTTCGATCAGATGGACTGTGAGTCAGAAGAGAAGTTGGACTATGCAATATCCTTATTGCAAGGCCCAACATACCAATGGTGGAAAACTGTTTTAGGCAGTACTACCAAGTCTTGTAACTTGAAGTGGGAAGACTTTCTGAAGGTCTTCAAGGAAAACTACATGCCCAAGAACTACCTGGACAAAAAGATGAAGGAATTTTTAGATTTGAAGCATGGTAATTTATCTGTAGCAGAATATGAGATAAAGTTCACTGAACTGATAGGATATGCTACTGCCTTGATTCCTACTAAGGAAGACAAGTGTAGGAGATTTGAAGATGGGTTGATTATGAAAATTCAGACAAGGCTAGCTATTACTAACTTGAACAGTTTTTCTGAGCTAAGAGCAGCCTCGATCCAAATAGAGCAATTGTTGAGAGATGATCAGGCGGAATATAGACAAGAGTCTAGAATGAAGAGGCTAAGTGAATCTTAGGGCAGTTCTGGAAGAAGATTTAGTAAGCGCCAGAACATATATTTTTGACCATCGGCTAGATCAAAACAGTCAGGTTTCAGATAGAGGGCTAGTTTTATACAATCTAGTAGTGGAAGAGATGCAATATCGAGTCAGTTACTCAATTGTGAGCATTGTGTGAAGAAAGGTGTATATATGAACCAAGTGTTATATGGTGCTATTTGATAATTGATGAAAGATGTGCATTATATGATGATATGAACTGTATGTGCTACATGTTATGAGTGAGCTATCGATGATGGATAGCTCGCTGAGTCCACAAAACTCATCAAAATTGCAACGTTGACTTTTCAGGTGCGAGAGAGCGGACTTAGCTTCTAAAACAACTTAGAAGAGATCTAGTACTACTTTTGGATAGAAAAATGACGCAAAGGTCGGTCAGTTGAGACTGAACGATTTAGATAGAATTTTGTATAGTTCCTCATTTATATAGCATGTAACATATTTTTGTAATAGAACTGAAAACTCTGATAGCTCTTTGATATTGTATATAAGGATGAAGTATGTAATGCAACAATATATATTCGATTTTATGAAATGAAAATGAGGAATTGGGTCTTTTAAAGATTGTGATACTTATGTTTTAATGATGATGTCATGGGAAATGAATGTGACTGCTCTAGGGATCTGCTTCCACTAGACACGTGCTCAAATGTATAAAGGATGTACGAGCACAAATATCTTATGGGAGTGGGGTGCCACAGTTTTAATCTCTTGACTAAGTTTTATAATTGACTATGGAGTTATTTTATTTTAAGGGTATGGTCGATTATCGTTACTAAGTAGGTAGTGCACCCCTTGCCATTATTTTTTAGGAGATCGAGTGATTGTTGATAACCCTAGTGTATATGATGGACGAGCCAGTAGATTAATTGAGTAAAGTTATTCGATTCTATATATTTTTGAATGGATAGATTGGGTAGTTGTGTTGTCTAGAATATTGTGGTGTTTGACAAACAATCCTCTATTTTAGAACTAATGAGGAATTGGATGATTAATGGTATATTTTGGGAACTATTTAGTTAATTGTGGCTTAAGAATTGTGAGAGCATCACACTAAGATCTATTATAGGACTTTGTTGTAAAGTAGTGCAAGAATTCTTCCAAAGAAATAGACTATTGAGGGATTAGAATAAAACCTAAATTAGCTTGATTCTTAGAAAAACAATGTTAAGTCGCTTAATGAGTATCATCCACTTGCATGTTGAATGTTCTATACAATATTATTTCAAAAATTATAAAAAAGAGGATGAAGAAGCAATAAATCCATCTCATTAATCCAGCACCAAATGCTTTTGTTTATGGTAGATCCATTAGATGTAACATTATGATGGTGTTGGAACTCTTCAAGGGTTATGAAGCGAACAAAACTATTAAAAGTTGCACTATCAAAATAGACTTTAACTGAGGCCTATGACATTATCTGTTGGAGTTTTCTAATCAGTGCCTTGCAGGCTACCAATTTCCTCCTAATATTTTTCAAGTGGAGACCTTCCTATGCAATCTTGATAAATAGGGAACCAATCATGCCTTTCAAAGCTACTAGGGGATTAATGCAAGAGGACTGGGCTTCATAACTCAAACTAAAGTATACAGTTGATTACAAACTATTCAAAGTCTATTTGGACTATAGTTTACAACATGTAGAAGGAAAGTTTTTCTTTAATCTTTTAAAGTAATTCTTCTTTTATTTTCTTTTAAAAATTGCGATATTATCAAACTTTTTGGTGGGAACTAAAACCCTAAAATTTTATCACTCGCAATCCTTTCTTTTTTTCGAGTCTAGTAATTCACGTCACTCCTTGTGATTTTGTCTTCATATTCTTGAATCATCCTTGTTTCGATGGAATAGTCTTTGGTCGTATTCATATTGATATCAAATTTTACTATTGGTAAGGATCAAATCACATTTCAATTAAACTTAAGTTAAATTTGAAGAAAATGTTAAAGCCTTGATCTCAATTAGTTACTTGCAATAAAATCAATGTTCTTAGGTTGCATGTCCATTTTTCCTGACGAAGATGTCTCAGTTGTTGATCAATGGAGCTTTCTAAAGAGTTTTTCAAATACTTTTTAGAGAGATATGCTAACATCCTTTACTACTTCACATATTATCAAAGACAAATATACCTATCTTTGGTTTCTGTGTGGTAAGCATTTTTGAGGTGTTACTAGTTCAAAAAACGATGGGTTCTCATCTTCTATCGTCATTAACCAAGCCACCAAATCCATATTCAAATATATTCACATTTAAATCCAAAACCATATTTTAACCGCAACATCCTCTTTTGGGACTTATCAATTCCTTTTGTTTACTGCAAATCAAAATGACCTATTTCATCCATAATTGCGATTCTCACTAAAGGATAATCAACTATTCAGTGAAGAGCACAACAATATGCCAAACCCCCCCTTTCAATTTCAAGTCTTACATGCCCCAAAAGGCCAATGAAGTGAATTAAGTGTAAGACATTTCTGTTTCATTTAGACTAAGCTAAAATTCATAAATATATGCATTACTTCATCTGCTAGTGACAAAAGATTTCGACTAATGCTTTACATTGCATCATGCGTGATGGACCCAGTTTTCAAAGCCCAACATCCGGAGTCATGAAACGTGAACATGTTACCCTAAGGCGTTGGGTTATTTCAATGAACCCTCATTCTCATAACATCTCAAACCACAAGGAGCGAGCCCACACCAGTCAGACACCTAAACCACCACTTAACTCTTTTTTTTTTGAACAATTGTAGCTCCATATTTCTATTTCATTTAGGAATAAGAATCATCTCATTCGGAGTTCTACCAATCAAGATATGATTTAAAAACCGAAGTATGTTCATAACCAAATCATGCTCTCCTAACCGATCCCTCAATTTCTTTCCACCAATCTTTTTTAAATCAACACCAAAGGATACCAATTTTTATGGACAGATAGAGGAAGCTGTTAGGAAACTATTGCTTCAACAATCAAGTCATTTGGAGGTCGGACGGAGAAGTTATGACCAAAAGAATCAAATATGGTCTTATTCTCAGATGGATCAGAAAAAGGGCTTAAGTCACAGATGGATCAGACGAAGGGATTCAGTCAAAGCTGAATTAGACGAAGGGATTCAATCAAAGAATCAGACAAAGTGATTCAGTCAAAACTAAATCAGACTAAGGGATTTAATCAAAAAAATTAGATGAAGTGATTCAGTCAAAGTTGAATCAGACAAAAGGGCTCAGTCAAAGAATCAGACAGATGGATTCAGTCAAAGCTAAATCAAACGAAAGGGTTCGGTCAAAGAATCAGATGGATGGCTTAGTGTAAAAAGGAATCAGACGAAGGTTTAGCCTAAGAAGAAACAGAAAAAGGTTTAGTCTAAGATGAACTAGACGAAGGCTCAGTCTAAAATGAACCAGACGAAGGTTCAGTTTAAGAAGGAATCAGACGAAGGTTTAGTCTAAGATGAACTAGATGAAGGCTTAGTCTAAAATGAACCAGACGAAGGCTCAGTCTAAGAAGGAATAAGACGGAGTTTCAGTCTAAAATGAACCAGACAAAGGTTTAGTCTAAGAAGGAATCAAATGAAGGTTCAATCTAAGATGAACCAGACGAAGGCTCAGTCTAAAATGAACCAGACGAAGGTTCTTCTACGGGGTCTTCCTTACATCACCAAATATTCTAAGTCACTAACTATACTTTCCAAAGTATCTCCACTTATAATGATTATATCTCTCAACTCCGATATCCGAAAATTGCATAAGACGATAAGCTACAACTTCCAAGAAGACAATTTGGTCAAATTTAGCCTATATTAAGACAGTGTTACTCCTGAAGTTAGAACACATATTTACCCTTATGAAAGACTTGAAAATTTTCCCAAATTCATTTTCTCTAATGCAACATCATTGTTATCTATTCAACTACATCTCATTATTCATAATTCCTATTTTCTTTTCCATAAGATCTCATTTGTGTGTATATATATATATAACGACAATTCATGTTCAAAAATCATCAACTCAAGTTGATAACTTATTCAAGCATATATAATTTCAACTCACATCGTTTATACACAACCTATATTTCATTCACACCAAGAATAAAAGTTTACAAAGCTTTAATGGCATTCCAAGCCACATTACATCATCGGTATCAAAATTCAAAATACAACAAATACAAAACCCAATAATTCTCGAAGTGCGTCTAAAGCCTTGTTTTTACAAAATCTCACTTAAATTACAAAAATATGTCAAAAATAGAATAATGCCTCGAAACTTGGTTACTCGATCTCATTCTCTTCACTTGAAGATGGGACGAAAAGGGGGGAGGGGTGAGCTTGAAAGCTCGTGAATAACAAGTTTATAACAGATAACAAACAAAACCATTGAAAAGTTCATTTGTTATAGAAAATTCAGAAAAAGCATGGTTCTCAAATTCTCAAACAAATTCACAATTTTAACTCAAACTCATAGTTAAATATCATCACATAAACATAGCACATACATTTGACCATCCATGTAGAACACTCAAATTATGCACCATACTTGACAATTCAAAGATGCAATGCATAACAAATGGCTCGAGGGCTCTATGGAACGAAATGGAGAAACTGAAGTTTACATCATGAACAAAATAAGTCCTTTCTCTTCGGATCTCATATGCTACAAGTGGGCAGTCGAGAGAAGGTTTTTGTCAACGTGCACATGACGAACGAAATGGTTCCACTCTTGCCCAAACAAAAGCATATATTCATGCTCAAATCATTCATCATACTTTCAGGCTTTTTCTTACTTTTTGAATATACAAAATGCCATGACATTTTTCAATGCATAACATAAAATATTTCAATTCAATTCTATCTTTATTTCGACATTAATCAACAAAATTCATATACCAAACATATAACGATTTCTTAAATCATTCAAATAGTAATAATGCAACATTTATAAAACAATTGAAACCATTTAATTCTCTTGATTCAAAAGAAAACATTAGTGGCTCATAACTCTATTATAAACATGTAACCCACCCTGATTTTCTTGCTTAAAACTTTGCTAAAAAATGTCTCTCCCCTTGCTCCTCTTGATTTTTTTCATTCTTCACCAAATAAAGAGTTTCTTGGCTCTAATGGAAGCTCTTGTCTTTCTCTACCTTTTTCTCTTCTTGAACAACCTTAAAATTTCTCTTAAAAACCAAGAAATAATGAAACCCTAACTATCTTTCCTTCTTTTCTCTCCTCTCTACCGAAACTCTCTTCTCTTTCTTTCTTATTTTCTCTTCTTTCTCTCCCTTAAATCATGTTTTTCCCCTCTTAAAAGAACAAGACAACATTTCTTTTTCCATTTCTACCCTTAATGAATGTGCAAAGTCTATTTTTCCTTCCTTATATGCTTAGGGTCTTTCATACTAAAGTGTCTTGCCAAAATACCCTTAAACATTCTTATAATCTTAACACTTTAATTCCATTAATCCATGCAATAAATTCTACTAACTTTGATATAATAATTAACTCCAAAAATAATTAATCTATCAAAACCTCAAAAATTATTTTAAATTATGCTTAACTTCAATGAAAAATTTTCAGGGCCAACATTGCAAGCTCGAAGAGATGGTTGAGGGACCCTAGGATGAAGCTGTAATTGAACAACAGCTAAAAAGCCAAAGATTGATGAGAAAGAAAGGGGAATTGATTTTACTGATGAGTTAAAGAAGGAAAATATGTCAGATTCTTATTCAGAGGGAGCTGGTGTTTACGGTGAGGTAATAAAGGAAGAAGACGAGTGTGATGAGGATGAAGATGAAGATGAAGAAGATGAAGATGAGTGTGAGATGGATGAAGGGAGTCATGCTGATTTATTAAATAAAAAAAGCACACCAGAGCTGTTGGCATTTATATTGCCTATGCTTGAAGTCAAGCCAATTGAGTGGAAGGATGAGGAGATCCCATCTCGCGCCGTTAACACCCCTTTATACAAGAATTGTGTGGAGGGTTTTGACGTTACGCATTCACCCCCTTATACAAGAATTGTGTGGAGGGTTTTGACGTTACACATTCTGACGATAATGCTCTTGGTCTTATTACATTCCGTTGAACCTCAATTTGAGGATAGTGAATCGAAAGAATGGATTATCTCTATCGCAGAAGTAGCGATTAATAAATACAACCAGAATCGCCAACGCATATCACTTATACGATAACCTAAGGATAATTTGAAACAATAAAAATGTGGTGAACACAAAAATCAAAACCCCATAAAATGATGATTTGAAAATTTAGTAGTAATTAAGTTAAATTAGGTTTGTTAATTTTAATTTTAATTTTATTATATATAATCAAAATTAAGAAAAAAATCTTAAAATTAATTTAAATGTACAAATCCCATAACATTATATGACATACGAGATCCACATTATTAATTAAAAATAATAAATTTATATAATACATAAAACATAAGTCTGTCGATATTTCTGTCAATTTAAGATTAACCATTTTTTAACGTCAAAATTCATTTTGAACACTCCAAAATGTATCAGAATGATCCGGTTAACAATTCTTTTTTTTAGTTCCTTTTTTGAACACTCTCAAACTATGGAATCTAATGCAAATCATGAAGTTCACGACGGCCTTTCTGCCTCGAAATAACCAAAACCCAATAATAAACGTACAAAGAGGTTGCACCGCCGTGTCCACGCAACTTATTCCGCAACCAGCACGCATAACTTAATGGTGCAGGTGCAGGTGCAGGTGCATGTTAGATATCATATAAGCAATAGCAAAAATGATAATGATGCATGTTAGATACCATATCAGCACAAGGGCAAGAGTGACCAAAGGTACCTCGTAGAGAATAATTTGCAAAGTAGTAAAATAAGCCTTCATTCCTATTAATAGCAGTACTTGACAACAACTGGTATAAAAACTACCCAAGTACCGTTTTACCCCAAAATGACACAGGACACCAACTTCCTATTTCTATACAATCTTCTAAGAGGAGGCCTTCCTGCTAAAACCATATTTTTGGGGGAATAGGAAAACAGAAAAGAAGTGGATTTCCTTGGTTCAATTAATTGGAACGAAGGAAAAAAAATTGAGCAAAGTGCATAACGTTGCCTGTTTTAGTAAGACTCCTAACCCGATTGAGTTGGAGCTGATATACTTTTCGTAAAAGCAGCTAGTTGCTCGTCCTGCTGCTTCTTCAGATATCTCTGGGCCGTTGCAGTCAAGATTGTCAGCAAGAAATTTAAAAGCATGAGCCATACAACAGTATTCCACATAGCCGCCAATGAGAAATCCCAATTTTTTACCTGGAATTGGACAAACAAATTTCACATATAAACATAGACAAACATTAAGCATAATGTAGAATTGGAGTACTCAAGCTAGTACCAAGATGGCAGATTTTAAAGCCATCAAGAGCATTCAATATATTTTCGTTTAGTACCTTTGCGGTAGCGGGAGCAGGAGGTGTTGGAGCCATATACTTCTCTCGAAGAGAATGGAGTTTGGAGGTGAGGCCAGGCAGGACAGAAGCTAAACCAGGAATAAAGCTGAGAATCCATATAAATTCATTCTCTATCCAATTAAGGAGTTGATTGTTACAAACGCAGATGATGAAAACTGTCTGCATAAATGTAATAAATGAAAAAGCAATTAGAAAGCAGATATAAATTAGCACTCCACTTTCAAACCCAATCGTCGATGCGTTCTCCTTGATAGCCTCGTAAATTTTTTTTCCCTTGGGAACTTATTTGCTCAATTGTTTCCAAGTGAATAGCAACCAAATAATGGATTTGAGAAGGCCATATACAATAAATCCGGTAGACACGAAGTAAATAAATATAATAAAGTAACATTCTTCAAACAAGAGAAATTGCACCTTCTATGCAGTATAGCCATATAGGCACTCTATACTTGATATAAGAACTCTTACCAAGTCCAACATCAGAAGAGTAACAGAATAATTGTACATGCCTGTATGTGCGTTTTAATGATTGCCTTTCCGACCAATGTTGCAAGAAAAAACTTCCAAAAAGGAACCCCAAATTGTCCGCACATAATGCCAGCAAGGTCAAACAGCGGATTTGGCACCTAAAAAATATACAGGAACTTTTTCACTCAATGTAGAAATTACTAAGAGATAACAAATCAAAGTCTACTTTTATGATGCAAGCCCTGTTCATACTACAAAGGAAATTTCATGTAATATGTCAGAGAATTCCACATCATGCGTGAAGATATTGCACAAATTGGGAAAATATAAAACAAAATCATACCCAAGAAAGAGTTGTGTATTTTGGATATATTTTATCAAACAAGCCAAGTTGTGCATGTCAAACTAGAAAAGAGCTCTGGCATGTGAGCTTTAACAGCAACTCTATTATTTCAGAAGAACTGATATCATCTGCTATATAAGATACTAATACAGGTGAGATTTGACAAGATCCAAGGTTTGCATGTGTAGACAAAATGCATATGGTGAAAGTTTATGCAGGCCAAGTAGAGCATCTCTATCGTGATTTTATTGAAAGAGGAAATCACTTTATGGAAAGAACTGGTGGACCGGTTTTCCAAGGAAAAAAAAAGAGAAAAGAGTAAAAGCACTAAATATATGGTAGACATCAAACTTACTGAGGCAAGCACTAGTATCATCAAGAAATTCAAATGTTGGGAGTGTGTGAGAAACCAATGTTTGATCGACTTTAGGTGAGTGGCTATGAATCCATTATCTTCAGTGGAGTAAGCATCCAGTTCTTCCATGGCATCTGATTTGCTACCTATTAGTATGCAACAAAAATCACTAACAATATGAAACATATTTTGACAGAATATAGTTTTTAGGTAAACTACCAAAGTCAGAGCAGGAAAGGAGAATAATGATCAAATCCAAGCCCCATATTGTGGGTCTAATAGATGCTGTAACATTGCAATGATTTAACAAATTGATTGACTCATCCAAAAGCATTAATGAAAAACTATAAACCCATTCAATCAAAATACATCCAATTCAACATCAATGTAAAAACTCACATTAATCAGTAGAGAATGTCAGAAATGTGTTATCAGAGCATCATTCTTGTCCTGTATCTAGTTCCCTTGTCCTAAGCTTCTGTACAATTAATTTTACCAAGAATATAGCTCTATGAATATTCCAGGAAGTGTTAGAATAATTCACATTAAAAATATAGGGCATCCAACTTTTCTAAGAGTTTATTGTCAGGTTACTGGACATCAAAACAAGACAAGGAACAACAGCACAAGAGTAATAACTTATATCATCCATGAAATTTCATGTCCACAAATCAATTTTATCACATTAATCAACTCATTCAAATGCATGCCATCACGTCAATCTTGCATAGATTTGATCATGAAATAAACTTCATGAACCTTGTTATTTCTAGAAATCCCTGTTTTCATCCCAAACATACCTTATTTTCAAAGTTCAAAAACTAAAAATCATAAAGCATACCTGCCCTTGAGATAAAATAAGGAGGGAGCTCTCCAATTGCAGTCCCAACACCCCACAGAATAGCTTCCATCTGGACCTGCAGCAATATTTTGAATAGAGGAACCCTCAAACCATTTGAAAACGGAAATAAGGGCTCCCCAAATTCATGACACTGTTTGTGAAGCCAGGAAGGGACCCTGTTCAACTGTATCGTATCGTATGGAGCATTTTTCAGATCAACTCGGCCACACTGCATTGCTTTTATCGTGAACAAGGCAATATGGGGACCGAGATAAAGGGCAAAAGTGTGCAGTCCAGAGCCTGAAATGAAATATCCAAACAAAAAGACCTTTAGATGAAATGAAATAGTTGTAAAATCTGCACATTTATATGAGATAAGGGAAAAGTGATAAACACTAATTTCTGTGTGATCTAGATAACCAGTATTAGTGCCTATCTCTGGAAAACAATTTCTACTAACAAAACAGATAAAAAGGTAACTTAAATAATAGAAAACTCGTAACTTGAGATTACTAGACTGTGTGAAATAAATGATGATCAAAGCCACTCATCCAACTACAAGCTTAGTACAACTCAAAGGACATACAGCTGAAATAGGTAAATATTTGATCTTGAAAAGGAGCCAGAAACAGTAATACTTTGGCAGAAACAAAAAGGATCCATAGAAAGATTTCACAGTACCCAATAGCTTCCAATCTAAAACATATATAAATATCGAGTGAACCAAAACCACCTAGTTTAATCATAAAGCATATTGTTAGTGACAGTCAAACTAGGTCTTGAACTAGATCTTGTTTAATAATCTAATTAAAATTGACATACCAAGACCAATGGAAGATGCAACACCAAGAGCAAACCACCACAATGCAAAACGCAAATAACGAGAAAGTTCCTCAAAGTGCTGCAGAAACATGCCAGAAAAGGTTGTGAATATCAGAACAATAGGCTGTTAAGCAATTAATAAGAGCATCGAAGGCCTGAAAGTTAAGGACCTAAGATGGTTCTTATTCAGATTTAGTAACAGCGCCTATAGCTAAATGCTTGATCATCATGCAAAGTGTTGTGAACTAACATGCCAAAGAGACACAAAAAATAATGCAACACACTCAAAAATACGAATGTTCTATTTTCTGGATACAAAACTAAATCACCAAACATACCTTTTCATGAGGCCCATCAATGGTCACCACCAGAATTGCAGTTGCTGCTATTGCAGTACTTAAAAGCATTAACAAACCACCTTTTGCCAAAAGATAGAATACAGAACGCTTAAAGTACTGAACCATAGCCAAAAGAAAGAACTTCAATGTTTTGAAAGGTTGGGTAGTCAATGTCAGATTTTCCAGTTCCTGTTGATGACTTTCACGAAGACCTGAAAAGAGATGTGAAATGGTCAGCTTAAGAAGCTTTTCTCTCAATGGTACTTAAAATCAAAATTAATTTGCAAGAAGGCCTGCATTAAAAGCATATTTTTGCTACAGCGAGAACAAGCTTGATCTGGAACAGGAAAAAAGCACCTATAGTTCATATTATTATTAAAACTACAAGGTAACAAATAGAGATCTGAATGGTAATTTAACAGCCACTCTGTGGTTTATCGTGAAGCAGATGGCATCAGTCCTTAACCATTTTACTTCCCATGAGTTCTGCACGTGTCAGGCATCAGAAATACCAATGATATCTTCATGGCCAGGATGGTATCAACTAATATTGCACGTTCATATTTACCCGTTGTATGTCATCAACCATGTGAACAGCTTCTAATCTGAGACTCGAAACTTCACCAGACCAAAAATTCAAGGAGAACCAATAAATTGACTTTACAGCACAATTACCATAAAACCACGGAAAGTTTTGATACTTGACTGCACACAAGTTACTTAAGGATGATGAACGAATTGTTTTCAAATTCGGTTGCAGAGTCCTGCCAAATCAAGCTTTACAATAATAAACTACGGTAAAATTCAACAAGTAACCTGAAAATGCACCTCCTGTTCATCACCAACCCATAAGTGGATCTGAAACCAATTAACAACTCGAACCTCAAAACGATCACTAAAATTTAAATCCAACTACAGATCCAAGTAGGTAAACTAAAAGAGACCCGGAATCCATTTCTCATATATAACTCCAATACAAATAAATCCAATCAAAGTTCATATATACTGGGGGATATAGACAACCAAAATTCCAGAAGTATCAAACAGTTAACATCATAAGAAAAATAAAAAGCTGAAAGGATAAAACTTGCCTGCAATTGACAGGTCCATGTTTTGAGAAGAAGAGGTTGATCCATTACCAGACCCCATTACCATCACATGCTAAAAAAAAAAGGAACGATCTTTCTCTATATAAGCAGCTAATCGAAACAATTGGAAAAATGAAAGCATGGCGCTACGTGGGCTTTCAATAGAATCATGAAAGAGCAAAAAAATAAATAAATCAAAACGTCCAATTTAGAATTGTAGCTGCTTCAAGTTTCTTAGTTGGTTAATTTGGGAAGATAAGTGTAGACCAAATAAGCGGAAAAGAACAGAGAATAATAGGCGAAAGGAGTTTGCGCGTTGATATCTCAGTGGAGCTTTTCTGGCTCTTTTTGATCCATCTATCTCTGTGCGCGATATGGATAGTCCTCTTCAGCACTCACTCCAAGCTCTTCCCAAATTGGAATTCTTCTCTGTCCTCTCTCTCCTAGTTTTTTTTTTTCCCCTTTTTGCAAATTATTTGACTAATTCAAAAGTTGCAGGTATAAAGATTACGCGTGTGAAAGTTGAATATTGTTTCTGGTAACGCGTGTGAAAGTTGAATATTGTTTCTGGTAATGTGAAGTTACAGACCGTATACATTGATATACATGGATCTTTACACGTTTGTTGACCGTGTAAGTCTCTGTGCTTACGTAAATTGTGAATTAAAGTGTTTTTGGAGATACACAATCATTCAAACGCTTGTATACATTAACCATGTATACCTCAAAACTCTAGCTTTTATTATAAAATGACATGAACAGAGGCAAAATAAGAAGAGTTGAGCAATGTAGAAAATTTGAGTCGTTAGACACTTAAAGAGACGACAATTCTAATCAAGGGACGGGGAAAACATGAAGAATGCATCAAACGATCTGATGATAGATAGTAACATCTAATCTAATTTTGCAAGAAGATTCATTTTTTAAAAAAAAAGGAGATCTGGACTTATGAATCCTTTATTTTCTAGTTGTTCTTTTGTATGTTTATCTTTGGTTTTATTTTCCACGAGTAAGTACTAAATTTGTTTAACGCCTAGGTGTGATGAATCTTAAGTTGTGGTAACAATATGATTTGATTTTTTATTTAATGAAATTTTATTGATTGATTTATTACAATTCAATTATGTGTTATATTCTTGTTCTAATATATTTGAAATGTTAATTCATGATTTAATTTCATATGATTGAGATTGAGAAATCCTTTCGTATGAATAAATCTATTATAATTGAAAGGAGTTACATGCAAACCTAGAGATAAGTCAACACAAAATCTCTAGATTAGGGTTAAACATAATAGTAAAATTCATAAATTAATAATGCAATCCTAAAGGGTTTTAAATAGAAAGATTTTTGTTAATCACTGGTGGATTAGTTGTTAGTAGTCTCGAGAAAAATATGAATACAAGATGAGAATTTTTACGATATAATAATCAATAATATGATTGCATGATAAAGGGTTAATATTTAAGGATTCTTACGAGAATTCATCACCTTGGTACTATTATTTAATATCGACTATTCTTTGTAATTTCCTTGCTCTGAGTTTAACATTGTTTAAATCTTAGTTCATTTGTGTAGTTTAATTTTTAATTAAATCCATAATTTTATTCAACGATTAGGTAGAAAAAAGGTAATTACTAGTATTTACAGTTCTTGTGGGATCGATTTGTAATTGCCTATGCTAGCTACAACTACATCGTGCACTTGCATTTTTTTACATTGATAATTTCTTATAAGTATAAAAAGCATCAATCAAGTTTTTGGTGCCGTTGTCGGGGACTAGTAATATTAGGAAAACCAACTTTTATTAATCTACCTATTTTAATTTTTTTGTTTTTTCTTTAATTTATTTTATTTAATTGGCTCGTTAGTTTAGTTTTTTCCTCACAAATCTTGACTCTTGGTCAGTTTATAACCTAGAGTAATCCAGTGAGCATAATAGATGAAGATCCAAAAATTAAGAGTGTCATTGCTGGGGACTAGTAATATTAGGAAAACCTAACTTTTATCAATCTATCTATTTTTATTTTATTATGTTTTATTTTTGTCTTTACTTTATTTTATTTAATTGACTCGTTAGTTTTTTTCCCTCACAAATCTTGACTCTTGGTCAATTTATAACTTGGAGTAATCCAGTGAGCTTAATAGATGAAGATTCAAAAATTAAAAGAACAGCTCGCTGATTGAGCGCAAGTTTATATTATTAGTTGGCTGCATTTTCATAACTGTTAATGCATTTCTTGACTCCTAATTGGTGATTTTTGTGCTTAAACTGGTTCCCTAT
>JAOTAZ010000219.1:20403229-20418303 GCA_025629785.1 Erythroxylum oxycarpum | reverse complement strand
ATAAATTTGAATTGTACGTAATCCAAACACAATTTAATTTAATTTAAATTTTTTATTCAAACTCACAAAAACAGGCCGTTGTACACCCTAATGACAATTTCCACACAACTTTAAATAAAAATAAAATATACCGAAAAGATTTGATAATGTATTAGTTAATTATCTATCTTTTCTTTTAATATGACAAAATGACATTCATAGTTTCTCACGACTTTTCTGGCACTCTTACGAGCTAAAAACAATACGAGTGTAAGCTGCAGTAATACCGCCAACTAAAACGGAATCCGTTTCAAAACATTATTTCGTTAGGACACCAGTCTAAACAGAAATGGCTTGTCCCTCTTAATTCATTGAATGACAAGTATATACCAACTTAAACAAGCGTCGGTAAGGATGTGAAAACAAAAAAGAGACTTTCCGTAACGTTACCATGGAAAGAAGCAACAAATATGAGTTGTCATTTCCAGAGATTCCAATTTTATACGTCCAAGCTTTCAACGACTTCTTTATAGGCTCTACAGTGCCGCCTTTGGCGAAGGATCAGACGTTGCAAGCTCTTTATACATGTTGGATATTGCTTCCCCAAAGTAAGCTTTGGCTTGAGGTCTCTTGATCTAAAAATATGAAAATGTTGCAATTAAAACTAATCTTATATTTTACTTATTTCGCGTTTTATCTTAACTTGCCTTAAATGTTGGAGTCAGAAGACCATTTTCCAATGTGAAAGGTTCGCACACCAGAGTTACAGCTTTCACATATTCAAAACCTCTCAGCTGTAGGAAAATGATTATTAGATAGGATAATCTTGAGGGCCTAGCTGCAACTACCAGCCAGAGTTACTACCTGAGCTTCTCTTCCAACAGCCTCCATGTCTGAAAGGACAGCTGCCCTTGCTCTTGGATCATTGCACAGCTGCTCCAAATTTTCATCCTGCATCCGTAATTTCTTAATAGTATTTAAGTTCTCATACAAAATATTTCTGGTCCAACAAAACTATTCAAGTAAAAATGAATTGACTATGTGTACGTGTACGAAAAGAAGAAAAAAATTCCCAATATAGGCATCCAGACAACTGGTATTGTATGGAGTACCTATCCTCATTTTGAACAGATCAACTTGTTGAACTTGCCAATTTATCTTTACACATCCCAATTTTGATTGTATCATGTCCCAGATTGAGATCTTTTGAAACCATGGTAGTATAGATAGAGACATATTTGGTGAACAAGAAAAGTCCACACTCCACTTAATTATTAGCTCCATTGCTGAGAAGAAGACAACCTGCATGCTCCAACATACTGAACCAATTTCTATTTAAATATAACTGGTATCATGTAGTCCCTCCAACCTAACAGTTTCGTATTATGAGAGTGCTTAAAAAACCTAATTATAAACAGGCAACTAGTCAATTTGTGGTCAATTCCTACGAGGAACAAGGATATCACCTTAATTCCTTCAGAAGCAGCCCATGCTTTCATCACATCTTGGTCCACTGATACAATAGCTACCAAAGAAGAATTCAGGCTGTCCCCTACCAAGGAAAACCTTTAAGAATCAGCCGGATAAAAAATAGAGATGGAAATAAAGGGAGGGAGAGAAAGAGGCAGCAAAATAACTTCATTTACTAACCATACACAAAGATCTGGGCAACATATTTGCATTTGGCATAAACATTCTCAATTTTCTCAGGAGCTATATACTCTCCTTGCGCCAGCTTAAAGATGTTTTTCTTTCTGCACCAACGGCAACTATGATTAAAATGCCATGTCCAATATGAACAAGAAGACAAATAACTAGCTCCAGCTAGCATCATCTACACATTGATTGGAAAATTTTCAAGAATTCCCTATCCTGTTGAAGGATGAGTCTCAAAAATTCAGGGAACCTCAATCTACCTGGAACTCAACACTAGATACAAACTACATTGCACATATTTGCAAAATTTTCACACATGGTAACCAAGGACTGTTCAATCTATATAGGTGAATTGCTGACGAGATGAAGGCTTCATTAGTTTTCTTAATTAACAATCTTCCAACATGAATTGAACACCCACAATGCATCAAGAGTCTCAGCAGCCATGAGAAAGTTCTGTAGAGCATACATTAACAAAACAAGAAATAGTAAAACAAAAGCCTAAGGTATAACTTCACCTGTCAATGATCTTTAGACGACCTCCAGGTAACCATAACCCAATGTCACCAGTGTGAAGCCATCCATCTTCATCAATCACTTCTCTCCTGCGTGGCACAATTATATCAACAATGCTTACAGAAATATATCAACAATCCTTACAGAAATAAGTTAATGGCATGAAGACTAAATAATAATGGGAAGGGTAGGTACGTCTGTGATTCATCCTTGTGATAACCTTGGAAGATAATAGGACCCCTTACACAAATCTCACCACGAGGACAGGGTTGATCCTCAGATGTATAGTTCATTTCTGGAACATCCACAAGCTTCACTTCTGGAACAAAATATCAACAACAATAGAAATATTTGAAGATAAAGAGAAAATAAGATACCTTCATATATATGGCATAAACATCAAAACTCACCACATGCTGGATTGGGAGAGCCAACATGGCCAATTAGGTTATCACCCTCATCCATAGCACTTATAAGACAAGAAGTTTCTGTCATACCATACCCTTCAGCCACACGACAGCCAAAGCAGCTGCCAATTAGTCCAGTAATTGCCTTAGAAGCATTAATCTAAAGATGAAACGAAATATGCTTGATAAAATTAACTCACATCTTCAAAAACTCCAAAACATCAGGAGATAATGGTGAAGCACCAGATACAATAAGACGAATGCGTCCTCCAAGTCTTTCCTTTATCTTATTGAACACCAATCTGTCCCACATTGGAGATGGGTTTTTTCCTGCACCAAGATGATGTGGAAAATTGATAAAAGTCTCATTAGGAAATTAAACTTGACACAGGATTATTTCTGACAGGAATGATGATAATATGAATAGGTAGACCAACTGAAGCTTATCAACAATAGCTATACTTTACATCCTGCTCAAAGAACTAAGACTCCACTTTGAGTGACATATTTCTGCCTTAAATTTGATTCTAATGGCTCATCTAATCATTAGATTCATCATAACTGACAAAGATCAGGTAGTTTGGCATAACTCATTTTCAATTTGTGGACCAGCTTAAAACTGGGACAATGTCTCTTGTTGCTGTACCATCAATAGGGCACACAAACTGCTAAAAACAAATAGGAAATGAAGTATGGAAAGACTTTGTTTTCTAATTTCTATGTTAACTGATTAGCTTAATTATTGGAAGTGTAGTCACAACTTAGTTTTAAGTTTTCAGCCTCATAATTTAATTATGGAACAAATGATATATGACAGCAACTACATGTTCGCTGTCTGGCCTTTATCCCATAAATTCCAGAATGATTCACTGCTGCCGACCATCAGGTAGCTTATGATACTTTTGTACAGAGAACATAACAAAAGGGTTACGAACCATCAGAGACTACCAAGGCAGTTTGTCAAGCCAAAAGTCATACATTTAACTGATATGTTTATATGCCAATTTAGTTTCACAGTTTAGAACTCCATAACAAGATCTTTCTTATGGGCCAACCCGTATCCTCCAAAAAACCCTGCATTATGTTAAATGTCACTTTCCTAAACAATTTCATCAACTAAAAGAGTGATAATTTAATATTTGATAAATTATTAGATGAATCTCATGCAGAAACAGAGTAATCTTTACCATTTTGGAGTGCTTGCTTCTTTGCATTGTAGGCAGCATTGAATAACCTCTCCCTTAATCCACCAGATGCCTTGACAGCGTTAGTAATGCTGCGAAACAGGATATCTAACTCAGTTATTATATATGAACAATCAATAATATATCTTAAAACTAAGAAGTAAGCAAGAACTTCACCCAGCATATATCCTGTTGTACAGTCTAGGAACACTGCAGAATATAGTTGGTCTTAGAGCAACCAAGTCATCCATCAATTTCATGTTATCCTGCACAAAAAAGGTTCAAATATAGGTTTCAGCACCCGTATAGAGTAATAAGACAATAAGAAGAATAAAACTATGTCAGACAAAAGCATATGCAAATACAAAGCTAAAAGCTAGTTTTGCTACTCAACAGTTAAGAGATACTAATATTGTAGTATGCCCATCTTATAATGGAACTTACATAGAAGATGAATGGCATGAATTTAAGAAGTTGTACAGTTACCTTATACATAATATGTTCACTATACACACCCATAGCAAGTAATAATTAACAGAGAGAAATAAAGAGATACAGCCAAAATATTGTGAGGTAGATAATGATAGCAGTCAGATCACAGATATTAGAACTTAATCCGATCATACATCGTTTTGCCAACATAAATTTAGATAATATTCCTGATGATCGTAATATTTTTCAAGCCATAGATGTAACAGACACTCAAGATTCTTCTTTAATGAAATCATTACTTCTCAAATTTATCTTTTTGAATATAAATTATTCACCAAATAATTATTCAATGACTAACAAAACTAAAAGATACGAGACAAACTCGTTTAAAACTAAAATATATGAGACAAACTCGTTTACCCCACCTAACAACAAAACCCAACATTCTTATTGATGAAGCTAAACGTGCAAATTTTTCACAATGTGAACAAAAAACATTATAGAGCTTCAAATGATAATGTCACATACATTAGTGAGTATATATAAGCCAACAAAGTTTTAACATGCTACAAGAAAAATATTAAATGAAATTCCATACCCCTTGATAAAATCCAATGGCAACCCCAAAATATGCTGTCATGACCTGATTTGCCCGTTCATAAATGTGTGCAAGAGGCAGATATGATATGTAACTGCAAATATAATAGGAAATTTAGCAGAAGGAAGTTGTCACATAAAATCGGAAGAAATCAAACTTGACCACTACTATTAATGTGACAGCAAAACAAGTAACACTCACACATCTGATGGGTAGAATTTAGTAGCAAGAGTGGCCCCAGCAACATTAGCAATCAAGTTCTCGTGACTCAATTTAGCACCCTAGTCAGAGTTATAACACAGTAATCAAAAGCAGTTAGAATAAAATCTTCAAAAAGTTCCTAGATTCTTTGATAAAATTTGCAACACATGAAGCAATTTACCTTTGGAGTACCAGTTGTGCCACTTGTGTAGCAAATTGTAGCAATGTCTTCAGGTTTTGGTGGGCAAAAAGGTTGAAGGCTACTGCGGCCCTAAAACAAAATGATTCACGAGGAAAATGAAATGACTTTGTCAAGATCCATCTAGTTCTGCAGACAGAGTTGCTTTAAGACTAATATCACAAAAAACAAGGGAACACAGAGAACAACAAAATTATAACATACAATGTAACCAAAAACATGGAAAGTATAAAAACATTATAATGCTGTACTTGATTTTATGATTGGAGCAGAAATATTCTAACACCTATGATTTAAAATTGGAGCAGAAGTATTCTAACACCTATAATAAGCCATTAGTTCTAGCCCAGGTTCTAAAAAATGTTAAATACAAAGACTTTAGATGCTTACTTAACCATATATGTGTTAAATCCTAAAAAAGAAAGAAAAAAGTGATTAGAGCTAGCTTCTACAAAAATATGAACTTCATGACATATAATACACTAAAAATGGTATTTCACTTACTGGTTTAATAGACATTTTCTTTTACAATTTATTTCCAAAATGATATCATTTTAAATCATAAACATTAAAGCATATGATAACAGATACAGATTTTTTTGTGCAAAAGTTACCATTTGAAAGGTTCATACATCAAAATTTTGTTTTATTTCAAAGTAAGTATATTTAATACTCTCTTTTATTTTCAACTATGCTATCTTCAATTTAATAAGTTATCATAGTACTGCCTCACAAAACAAATGCCAGTTAAATAATTTATCTAAATAAAAAATGAGCACTGACAAAATTTTGAATTGTCAATGAAGAAGAAGACATAAGTTTAATATATCTTAATTTAACAATTAGATGTCCTCAATTTCTATAGGAGCTATAAACCCTCTCCTGGAACCTCTTGGACTTTTAACCAAATCTTGAAAATGAGAGAACTAGCTCACACTTTCACCTTTCACAAGATTGGTGATGGCAACGACACTCATTTTTGGTTTGACCAATGGCATCCAAGGGGTCCTATAAACAACATACCTGAATTCCAATTCCTGCAAATTATAATCCCAGCAGGCATAAAGCTCAATGTATTCATAAATGAAATTTTCTAGCATTGGCCTTTTAATTCCAATAGAGGTAAGTTAATTGTTCTACATCTTGATATGGTAGTGTGGAATTTAGACAAATCCTCTAATTTCACTACAGCTTCCTGTAAAAAGCTCGTATGGGCAATCCTTCTCCTATTCAATGTTACAAAATGATATAGGATGCTGCCATCTCACCCTCACACTCATTTATACTTTGGCTTGCTTCACGCCAAAGACTTGCAATAAGGGATAGGATCAAGTACAACATCACTACTCAAGATTGGCTGCTATGTGAAGAAGCCCCTGAACTATTACAGATTTTTATTCTTTAGCTGCAACTTTACCTCAGAGTTATGGTCTCTATTTCTAAATCTATTCAATATTCAATTCTCTAATCTCCATTAGTGTCTCATCATTGAACAGATCACCCAAATACAATTCAAGTCAAAAGGAGACAACATGCTATTCAAAGTTGCATTTGGATCCCTGGTCTATTATATATGGCATGAAATGAACCAACATTTATATGGCTCAGGCACTATAGATGTGATAACTTGCTTTCACAATCTCACCGGATACAATAGAGCTAAGACAATAGCCTGTGACATTCGTCAGCTACTATCTCCTCCCGCTAGCCACAGACGGAGACTGAATTGAAAATTTGATTGTATCTGCTAATTCCCTATTGACCCTATTTTAATCCTTACTGGTAGCTTTATTTCCTAGATAATTTTATTGATCGTTACCTTGTAGGCTGTTCTCTTTATGTACTATTGAAACCTTGTTACCTTAATTTAATATATTACTTACTATTAAAAAAGATTATATATTAAAATATATTTTAATTTCATTGAATATTAATTCTCTCAATTAATGTTATGTTATTCTTTTGTACATGATGATAATTGATAATACTATATAAATCATTATTTTCAATGATATCAATCTTACTATCTCCAAATTATTTAATGAAATTCTATTCAGTTATCCCTTGTGCTTCATACAAATTCCATAAATAATTTCAGCATGCATTCTAATGAACTGAAAAGTTCTATTCTTTTCTAGGGTTCAAACTTTGGCACAATCATTTGGCAGGAGCTGGCTCACTTCAGAGCTTTACGTAGCACATTCCATTTTCTTCCTACATTCTATCAGCCATATGTTAATTTCTTTACTCAAAGCAGGCTTAATGAGTACGCCTTTACAATACCATTTAGCAACCCCAGTAAGCAGAAACTCATTTCTGCAGCTTTGATTGGGAAACGAGTTCCCTTTCAAATCACCACTGAAATATGCAAAACCACATAAATCTGTCTGAAGTGTACTTAATATTTCTACCATAAACTGGAGAAATAAAAAACTACATGTATGATTGATATCAGCTCCTTAATCTGTAGATGTAACCAGAAAATGAGCATTGTTTCATAAATCGTCATTGAAACCATTCAGGACATGTGGGTGAGGACTATAACCAATTACCTTACTAAGTAGCTTTGAATATGACACAACTTGAACTCCAGATGATGATGGAAGAGATGGTAATTGATCATCTAGTCCAACAACCTGTTTAATAGGTAAGGAAAATGAAAATAGTTTCAATAGAAATGTTGTATCAATTTACATTTCACGCATTTATTTCCTTTGACAAAATAGCTGCCAAGTCCTTTTATTACGAAAACTCAGTTTCTAGTCATACCACAATCAATCGTACAGTTGGTATCTCAGACAAGAAGCTCAACAGCTGCGGATTCCAAAGGGAAAATGGTTAAAATTCTGAACTTAGATCCAAAATCACCAAACACAATAAAATGAACAGTGGAAATAGGATTAAAAAAAAGGTGTCCAATAATCAAAATAAACAGTATTCAGCAATTGAAGAAGCAGGATAAGCTTCTTTGATATCCTAAAGGACAGCTTGAAAACTTGCTCCCAAGTAAGATTCGTATATAATAATTCCAACGATAGCCAAAAGGCAGAGCACATCAAAGTTGATAAATCTTCTTTGAAAAATAAGCATTTCAACTGGTAACTTGAGGTTCTGAATTTATATAGAATGATCAGAAGGTACCTCTGATTTCAGGGTTCAGGTGAGCTAAGTATGCAAAGTATATAAAATCACGTTAGAGCATACATGATGGTGAGTAGAGACAAAAGGCAGGCATATAAAAGAAACAATAACAAAAATAAATCCTACAGAAAATAAAATTTTAAAACTCAAAAGTTTTTTTTTTTCTCACCAATAATTTACACCTCACAGAGTTCTTCAAAATTTCTGTTCTTAATGTTACTGGAAAACACTTCCCAAAAGACTATCCTAAATTTCCAGCTCGAATTTTATAAGATTGGCAAGTGTTAGACATTTGAAGTTTGGGACAAAAAGTTTTATTGGCAAAGAAGGGAAAACTTCAACTCACTGGACTCAAAGTCTGTGCCACACAAAATATAGCTTGTACAGAAGCATGGTTTACAATATACTGGACAGCATCTGGACCTGCAGAGGAAATAATAATTTGACTTTTGATGTCACAGATAAATTATTAAATAAAGCAGAACCCATCACAAACCAAGAGTGTCATATAAAGGAACTGATATATAGGAGTAAGCTGAGCAGGCATGATCAACAATAAGCCATTCTGGTCTGTTGATAAAATATAGACCAACACAAGATCCCTGTCATCACAAAGACCAGTAGTAATTCATTATCAAGGAAGATCAATCAAGAAACTAATTCAAATATCTTCCCAAAATTTTTTTAAAATATGGACTGATGTGGATAAAGTTTAGTCTATACAGCACAGAAAACCAAACTTGTGCAGATATTCACCTTCGTAATACCATGAAGCCTTAGGCCAGAACCTATAGCTGTTCGTGCAGTCCCTGCTTCCCCATATGTCATCCACTTGTACCTAGGACAAATTAAAGAAAAGGAATGATGAAAATTCAATAACAACTAATGAACTACTTTTGCGTAAAAGGAGACTTACTCTCCAACTGTTCCATCAAACCGAATTCGAGTTCCCAGATACTTATAATCTCGGAAGGTATCAACTGAATGCCTATACTCAGAAAATGCGAAAGAATCATATCTACTTTCTTAATAGACATAGATGAATACTCCAAAACTGACACGGATGGTTTAAGTGGTAATTAAGTGTAAATGTAACATGGTCAAGCCAATAGTAGATTCTTACACAAAATTGTCATGCATTGTACCAATCTCTGGATTATCAGGAAATCTATTCACAAGCTTCAAAGGAGAGTGAGCAGACCTTTCATAAACAAAATAGAGTATAAGAACAGTAAATAAAATTTCAAACTATGCATAGAGTTTCCAATAATATTGGAAAATCCAACCTGTATACATTCCACTTTCCCGTCTGCAGCTTCTCTGGAAGCACGATACTGTAACCCTGTTCTGCTCAAAATGCAATTAATTATATAAACATATGCTAACATCTAGTGCAAATAATCAAAGAGAATGACACTGATGGACATTGATCCATTCATATAGATTAACCAATCAATGAGTGCTGACGGACTTCCCTGTAGACATAGTGAGTGTCTTACGGATTCCTCAGAAATGCCAACACATGTAAAATTTGCTGGGATACCAAAGGCTACTATCTTTAGTCCAGTGTGGCATATCAGTTGCATACCATGAGAATCATGATAAAAGCACTATAATCCAGAGAATGCTCGACCTTAGCAACCACACAAGTGAAAACATGCGATAAAACGAATTCGGACACTCTTTATCTAGTTTATGAAGGTCATTTTTGAGACATTTTTGTTATAGTTGTTCCTCCCAATTGATTATGAAACTCATTTTGTGAAAAACCAACAACCTGCATGCTTATCCGCACTGTTCACCATGATAGGGAATGAGAAGGGAAAGTTCCCTGAAGAGGGAAAGTTGGGGTTGAACATGATTGATAATAGGTTCCTGAAGTGAGTGAAAATCACCCTACCATAAATGGGAACAAAGACTTGGAGCAAGGATCTGAAAGCATACTGTAGACCGTCTCTGAGCAATATCCAATTCGTTATTGTAGTTGTGTGTCTGATCCTAACATGGTTGTGTCCCAATTAAACGCTTGCCTTCTCCCAAGTTCCCTGCTTGTAATAATATTTCTTAACCACATTTATGCTAACTTGACAATTTCCAATTCTCCACTCACTACGCCTGCCCATACTTTCAAAGGCCTTAAATCATGATCATAGAGAAGGGCTTAAGCATGAATGTATTGATTTATCACAGGCCTGAACCTGGAAGAGTTTAGCACTTGCAAGAATTATTTCATCTCATGGTAAAGCACAAACTTGTAGACACTATGGGTAGTCCTCCATAACCTTATACTTCGACCTCATAAACATCACTTTCAAGGGCTAAAAATTAACAAAAACCTCAGACATGGAAAGAAAGTAGCCAAAGTGACCTACACTAGTAGGCTTCACTAGCTTTTCAGCTGGGTTCAAATTAAAACTTCACTCATAGGGGCTAAAGTCTGAACATAACCTGACTTGGGAACTTCTTTGTTATTAGTCAAAGAAAAGGGGAAAGGGGAAAAGAGCGGGATAGTTTGGGCTTTATTTATAATGGAATGAAGCAAAATTTAAAAGACCATGGATGAACATCTAAGCTTGCATGAAGAGCGACCTTAGTTTATTTTCCTCAAGACAAACAATTCACAGCAATAAAAGTCCAAGAATTTTTCCCAACTTCAGAATGCACTAATAAGACATCCTACATACACTATCCCCCTCCACCTACTAATTTGGATACACTACTGGGCCGAGCTTGGATTGATTCACGATCCTGAAATTCATAATCACTAATTATAATCCCTTCGTATATAACTATTAGCAATTGATCCAGAAAACAGATGGGAAAAATGAATTTGTTTATCCAAAACCAAACAATGATTTACTTCTGATTAAATAATTTACTTGGTAGAACAAAGGATTAAATTTTTTTTTTTTCAATATCTCTAGTCATATAAAATACTGGAATAGTTGGTAGGTGGATTCTCTACAGAGACGACTCGACAACAGCTACCCATAAATGGACTTACCTTTGACGTCAATTAAAGGAATCAATCCACTTATCTGCTTTCCGTGTGACGAGAACGGAACATAAAACTGAAACTTCAATGAAAGCGTACCATTCATAAATTCTTAAGGATCACAGTGGTGGAAGGGCCAATCCTTTACAAAAGGGAATGATAGAAAAGAACAGAAGTTTAAAGAGAAACATGTCCCCACCGAATCATGAGGCAACAACATAGAAACCAAAAAGGACAAAAGATATGAAAAGACACATGGATATTACTTAGAACAGAGAGAGAGAGAGAGAGAAGTGGCGTACCATAGAAGAACTCTCCGGCGGTGGGGCTGGGAAGAAGCAGAGAGCGCGAGTCGCCGGCGGCGATAAGGTGGTTATGAATGGCCTCAAAGCGACGTTGAGCTTGGGAAGTGGTAGTTGAGTCCATTGAGTCTGATGTGGATCGAAACTCGAGGAGCTAACAATCTTGGTTTTTGATTTGTATTTCTGTTTGGTTCCCGGGTGAGAGAGGAAGGAGATAGATAAAGAAAGAGGCACGCCTTTGAAGGACGACGCTTAAATTGGTGATTGGGATTAGAAATCGTCGTTTTCTGGGCAAGACTTGCTCAACATATTTATGTTATGTTAGATTTTATCAAAATAATTGAGAAGAATGATAGACCAAACCAAATTGTTTTGGAATAAGGAGCATGCTGGACTGGATTTTTATTACGTCCTATAATTTAATTAAGCCTTCAGGAAACATTTTTCGTCGAAATGACTTTTTCGATGGAAGCTTTCCATTCAAGACCGTATCACATTCAAATGATTCATTTGAGGTCATTGAATGCAAAGGTAAGAAAATATAATCTTAAACAATCAAAAATGAATAAATCAAAAATGCGAAGATTCGCAAGATATGCTGCAATTGAGTTGTATTCTACTGTACAATATTACGTGTGTGCCGGCCATCCCATAAAACTATAATTTCCCTTTCAAACATCCAACATTTAAACGTGAAAGCAACTTCTTAATCATGTTAATGATTATTGTAATAGTTGCCTTGGATTTGAAGAATAGCATATGTTAGATTCTAGCAGCTGGCTCTCTTTTTTTATTTTGTTGATAAATACACAGGAGAGGTAAGCCATGAGGACTTAGCCACTTATACCAACGTAAGAATTCAATTGATAAGGAGGTGTAGGAGCTGCTATGTGACAAGTCTCTGCATATCTCACAAGGGTTTTACTTCAAGAGAAGGAAGTAAACAGTTTCATCACAATTGCACAATGTCCTTACAATGTCAAACTTAAGCTAAATTCAAGAGAAAACTTTATTAGATTGCCAACTATTACAACCTAAATGTGAAATGTCAACTTATTCTGAAATTTGTCTTGCCTAATAACAATCAGTTAGTATGAACCACCACTATTAACCCATTAAGTTTGTACCTTTAATAATTTACACTTCTCTAACTCATTTAACACAATAATATCATTGTGTCCTCAATTTTCGTCTTTACACTGATGGTTGTAATGGAGTATTCTTCTCTTCAAGGTGATAGCTATATCCATTGAAAATTGAATTTATATTTGTTCATAGTCTAAAAATAATATAAACTTTGGCTCAAAAGTGAAAATGACAAAATACTAGAAGTCTTAGAAGTCATTTAGTTCGAGAATTTGTGCATATAAGAAGCAGTTAAGAATTTCAAGATTTAAGAAGTTCAAACAGTTAATACATAATTAACATGTATTTTTAAAATAATAATGCATGGAAGTAGTCAGTCAAAACGTGGGAAGTGGACTGGAAGTTAAGCAGTTACGGAATATTATTTTAGGCAGAAGTCTAGAATGTACAAGTTAAGAAAATAGTGGCAAGTATTTAGCTAAAATATAGGGAAGTAGATAAATATAGCCCAAAAAAAAAACTACTCAAGGATGAGAGGACTATTAATTTTCCATCATCAAAGACAATATTTACAAAAATCCAATTGCCAGATAATCTTAAGACAATCTCCAGAGAGATAAACAACTTCAAAGCACTTTGTTATTATTTTTTCCAGCTTTCTTTATGTTGTTGTTCTTATTACCTCAAATTCCCTTTGTAGCTTTAATTTTCCCTTTTCCTTTTTGTCTAAATGAAATCATTTCTTTTTCCACACATTTTACCATTTTAGTAGCTTAGAATCCTATTTTTAATTTTTTCGAAGCCGACTTATACTGTTAATAAGAAGTTAGGAATAAATTCAGGGAGAATTCCCCTTTAGCATGCCGGAATTCCAAATTAATACCAACAATTTGGCATACCTAGTGGGACACAATGCCATAAATAAGGAACGAAAAAAATCATTGTGCCTTCAGTCTTGGAGGAAGAAGTCCTTACAGTAGTAATGAATGAAGGTTTTGTATCCCAAATGGTAGAGAATCTCGAGACAACAACCTCACCTTCAACTTACTTTCCTACTGGAAAAAAAAAAGAAAATCAACCAACATAATGATATTGTTTTCATAAATGAAATTCCATAACTAAAGTCTAACATGGATTCTACCACCGATGTAATTAAGATATTAACGGAGAAGATTGATAAATTGTCTACCACTCTAATACAATTTACTATGTAGAATTCTTCTTCTTTAGCAAAGAAAATTTTCAAAGGACTTGGGGGCATTTTGCTCCTAATGTGATGGAAGTTGAGGAGCATAGTTGCCTTCTAATTATGTCTTATGTGGATGAAAGATATATCCCTCCTCATAAAAGAGAGGATGTTCCTATGGCAACTCCGTGCATTAATCTTGGTAATGGTCAACAGGCAATTAGGCCCCAAATTATAGTAGGTGTAGATTTGGTGTGGAGATTGAAGCTAACGAACTACAATACAGTTTAGGGGTTACATTGTAGTTGTAAATCACAATCATACTATTATCCCATTGCAAATGAGATTACAAGTCAAAATGAAGAAGTGTGGACACTCATACCTATGATCCTCCTCACTTCAGTTAGATTCCTCACATCATCAGATAAATACAAGCAACGCTTTTCAATATTAGGTTTTGATCCTGACCATTGCAGAATTTACATCATGATTTTGATGGAATGATTGTCAGTGCCAAATAAAAGTATTAGATCATTAGCGTACAAAAGATGAGTAATTTTTACAACTCTCATTTGTAATGATATTGGAAGCCACCATTGCAGGAGGTTAACTTGTTTAACAATCTTGATAAACCTTCCATCATAAGTGTGAATAAATAAGGAGATAAGGGATATCCTTGTCTAATACCCTTTGCATTCTTAAAGGGTTTAGTAGAAAACACATAAAATAACGCACTCAATGTAGGAGATTAGATGTAAATCATTATCCAATTTCCAGATTTGTGAGGTAGTTGCAACGCTTCCAGATATATTTGAATAAAGTTCCAACTAATTGTTTCAACTGCTTTAAAGAAGTAAATATTGACTGAGCAGATGTTGAGAGATTTACCTGAGTTGTATTCATTCTTGAGTATCACCAATATTCCTATCAGGTATAAATGCTTCCTGTGTAGTATTTGTAACACCCCGTCTTAGGTGTTAGAAAATTTAGGAATTTACAGTACATCATATGCTTTGCATAATTGAGTATACGCTACTATAAGCATATGAATTTTGACTTATACAAATAACTGTACATACATTCATGGACATTTCTGGGTAAATTTTATAAGTGGAAACTATGGATTAAATTGGAATGTATTAATTATGATTTGGCAATTTTGGTATATTTTGGATATTTTGAAATTTTTGGT
>JAOTAZ010000219.1:20383283-20399633 GCA_025629785.1 Erythroxylum oxycarpum | reverse complement strand
ATTTATTGTTAAAGAAATCATTTAATGTAGATTAGTTATTACTCACTAAGCTATATGCTTAGCACGGTGGATTTGCCCCGTGAAGGTTCAGAATGAAGATTATAAGGACTGGGACGAGTTAACAGCAATGGCCAATGGAGTCTGAGTCTTGTTTTGATAAAAATGTATTTGGAGTTTATTTTGGGCTTGTATATATCGTGTATGATTCGAAATTGTTGTAATTTTTTTGTAATAACTATGTTTCAGGTTAGTTTCGATTTTTTAAACAAATTTGTATTAAGCTCTTGTGAAATGTTACGTACATTTTGGAATATTTATTTTTGAATGCTATGCTTTCATGAAATGTTTTGTATTCTGTATGTTCTGTGTGTGTGACACTCGTAATATCCTCCCAGGGGGTATTAGGGTATCACACTATATTTCTTTTCCATAATGCCTCACTTATATATATATATAACAATAGTTTATGTTCAAGATTCATCATCTCAAGTTAATGACTTCAAACATACCTAATTTTGACTTAACTTCATCCATACATAATTCATATTTCAAATCCATACACAAATCCATATTTCATTTATATCATAAAACAAGAGTTTCCAAAGCTTTAATCGCATTTCCAAGCCACATTACATCATCAATATCAAAATCTAATATATAAAGGATGCTAAATCCCATAGTTCTTGAAACACATCTAAAGTCTTGCTTTTACAAAATCTAATTTCAAATACAAAATATGCATAATCGAAATGTTGCCTCGACTCTTGATTTGTCAATCTCATTCTCTTCACCTGAAGATGGGATGGAAATAGGGGTGAGATTAAAAAGCTCGGGGGTAACATGTTTATAATCGAGAAACCAGAAAAAACCATTGAAATATTTATTTCAATTTTAAAAATTTCACATTGTAAAAATCCATGTAACAAATATTTCCCAAATTCACAACTTATCAAGAAATTTATAAACATCATGAATCATGCATTCATCAAACTTGTGACAATCATAAACACATAAGCACATCAGAAATGGCTCGAGTGGATCCAAAAATAGAACATACTACATATTTCCGTATAGCGGTCTTGTGTAGCTGTGAACTTAGGGGAGTCCATGAAGGAGCTCTATGCTATTAGCAGATAGGCGGGAGAAGCCTTTTGTCAAAGTGCACTTGACTTAACTTAGAGGACCACCACAAACCCATATAACATGTAATTCATGACTAGAAAACCAATTGTCAAAATGGCAAAATTTCATAAACTTGTTTTCCATGAACATGCAAATTTTCAAAAAGTCCTTTCATGTAGCAATTCATAATTCATCATCAAAATTTCATACAACAAAACATATAGCCATTCCGAAAACCATTCAAAAGCAACAAATGCTACAATTATAAAGCAATTGAGAAATCATTTTATTCTCTTGACTAAAAAGAAAATATAATGGCTCATTATCCAATTATAAACATGAAACCCACCTTAATATCCTTGCTTAAAAACCTTGCTTAAAAAGCCTCTACTCTCTTTGCTCCTTTTGCCTCTCTTGATTTCCATTATCAAAGACAAAATCCCTCATTCAATAGGGATTCCAATTGAGAAACCCATAAGACATATTCGCTAAAATTGATCTTAGAATTCTTAAGCTATATGAGCCAAAACCCTTTCAAAAATCCAACAAATCAAAAATGCCCTTACCTTGATCCTTCACCAATTGAAGAGTTTGTTGGATCTAATGGAAGCTCTCATCCTCCTCTTCCTTTTTCCTTTTTGAATAAACTTCAAAATACCTCTTGAAAGCTTAGAAAAATCAAAACCAAGCTTTTTCTTTCATTTCTCCTCTTCTCCACTGAACTCTCTCCTTCTTCTCTCCTCTTGGTTTTCTTCTCTCACAATTTTCATTCTTGCTTTTTCCTTAAAATCCAAACAACCTTTCTTATTACAATTTTGCCATTAAATATTGTGCAATGACCACTTTGCCCTTCCTTCAAAGCCTTATAACCTTAATGTTTAAGTGTTCTTCCCAAAATGCCCTCATACATATATAATCTTACAAGACTACTTTATTTCAGTTGAACCATATGATAAAATCCTACAACCATTTACATAATAATTAACTCCAAATAAAATAATTCATCTAGCAAGACCTCAAAATTTACTTAAATCATGCTTAACTCCTTTTGAAAATCAAGACCTTTTCCTAATCATGTAATTGAAGGAATTTGCTAACACTTCCTTCTAGAAAAATGTTCCTTATTGTCTCACTTTTCTAATGACATCAAAATCATTCAATTTAGTTCAGTAATCTGAAAGTTATGCACCAAACATTTCAGACTATTCTTATACTGAAACAATATTATGTGCTCAACTTCCATACCTAAATTAAAATTCTTAGAGACTGAATCAAAACTTGATTTCATCGGAAAATTTGTAACCCTATTTCTCTAGTTTAATCCAAATCAAGAATTATCTTATTTGAATAACTAGAGTAAAAGTTATGACTAAGACACCGAAGCATACTTAATGAACATGTTTCAATTACATTTTCTAGCTTTTAACTATCAACCTTTCTTATATAACCCATCTTGTATCTAAACCATCTTTTCTGTTTCATTTCAAATTTCAAGAATTCTCCTTTTCTTTACACATAAATAATCGCCAACAATTTCTCATTTAATAGTTCTAACTTTCAAGAAAAGTTTGGGCCCCAACAATTCTCCCCCCGTAAAGAATTTTGTCCTCGAAATTCTTATCTCAGTGATCAAACATATGGAGGTAAAGCTGTTTTATGTTTTCCTCAGTCTCCTGAGTAACTTATTCACTCGAATAGTTTCTTCCAAATGACCATAGTCAATAGACTAACTCAGTCTTTCAGTCACTTATTTAGTCATTCACTTTCTTAAATATTTCCTCATTATATATATATCTCATATTACTCACAATTTTCCACATCCTATGTCGATAACACCAATACCAGATCATATTGATATTTCTTAACATACTCACATATAACATGTTATGGATCTTAAAATCTTTGATAGCAGTATTAACTCACAAGTCAATGGTCTAATTCTTAACAACTTTATATGGACCAATACAATTCAACTAAACCTTTTTAACTTCTATATATGTCTCCATCCCATCTCATCTTTCAATTATCCTTTATTGAATCTCACATATGTATAGAAGTATAATCATCATGAAATTCTGATCTCAATTCCACTAGTACATTCATATAGTCGATCATAACCCTTGTCACCTTAATCAAACAACTACTTTGGTTCTAATTTCATCTTCTTAAGATCATAACAATTTCTATTTTCATTACATTCTACTTGTACACTTTAATTTCATATCCTTATTTTCCTCAAACAATCCATCATCATACATTCACATCTATATCACATTTGGGGATATATCACCACAATGCCATACAATACATCACCCACTACAATTACATTGAAACATTATCTGTCATATTTAACCATATATTATTTCTCATTTCCATTTATCCATTGAAAGAGTATCATTTTGCCTACTAATTCGGTCAGCTCAAACTCTTAACAATTGCTCTTGCGTGTGATTCATACACATGTGACTTATACTAGGGATCAGCTGCTGCTGCATGCTATGACATGTTAACAATGCATGTACCTTGAGACATAATTCTAAAAACGCCCATGTAAGATAGTAATTCTGGCACTCTGATACCACTTTTGTTGGGACCTCGCTTGATTCCATAGTCCAACACTTGCTCTGATATCATAATACCAAACATGTTGGGTCCCGCTTGTTTCAAGAACCCAACTTTTATGAAAACATGAACGTGTGCATATTACCGTGAGGGGTTATTGCATTGAACCCTCATTAGTCATTATCGGTTCATCTTCTTGCTCATAACATCCCAAAAATTTCCTCATAATTTGTTCATTGGCATACCCATACAACTCAATCATCATAATCAAACTCATTTCTCCTAATTCAGAGCAGATTTTGGAAAACATTAAACTTGAATTTTAATTTCACTATTCAAATAAATTTTAGATCTAAGTCTCTATTTTGTTTTGAAGCAAGAACCATCTTAATCGGAGCTTTATAGATCATGATATGCTTAAAAAGTCGAAGTGTGTTCATAACCCAATCATGCTCTTCCAATCGACCCCTCAGTTTCTCTCCATGAAACTTTTTCAAATCAACTCCAAAAGACACCAATTTTCATGTAGAGATAGAAACATGTCTTATCAATCTATTGCTTTAAGAATCACGTCATTTAAAGATCGGATGAGGAAGTTATGACTAAAAGAATCCAACATGTTTAAGTCCTCATTCACATTATACCTGTCTTGGTGAAATTTCCATAACGTCCAATAGAGATGTCCGATTGAGTTCGTTTTTGGACAGTCGGAAAGAGAACTTCGATATCTACAACTTTTATGAAGACTCTAAAGTGAGATGCTGCCTCTAAAAGATTAAACATCAAGATTTATTGAAGTTGTCCTGTGTATGTCCATTTAACGAACATTGTCGGGCCTGGGGGCACTTTTTCACTCAAGAAGGTTCGTTTAATAGACATAAAGTCTGTTTAACGGACATGGGTGATGTTGGGGGTCATTTTTAACCCGAGAACTTCCATTTAATAGACCTAAACCTCATCTAACGGACATAGGGGTTCCCCAAACCCCTTCAAACCCTCTCCAATATCTCATCTAACGGACATAGGGGTTCCCCAAACCCCTTCAAACCCTCTCCAATGCTTACCACATCCAATCTAACACCATATTCACTCATAATCTTCCCAAATCCAACTCTTCTAGTGCAAACTCACTTCATATCAAATCAAACTCCAAATTTATCTCATAAAACCCTCAAATCTCAACCCAATTGATTCATCAAAACCACACATTCTCATCAATATACCATAGTTGTCTTATGCATACATTCCATGCAGCATCACATCTTGTAATGATCATAACTTTTCTTTCCAGTATCCAAAAATTACAAACTTCATCTTATTGGAAAGCTAAGAGGATATAATAAAAATTCCATAAAGAAACTTTTTCAAATTCTATCTAAATTAATCCAGTTTTTCCCTGGAAGTCAAAACACACATTTTACCCTGATGAAGAACTTGAAATTTATCCCAACTTCATTTCCTCTATTACAACGCCATTCATAACAATTCACTCCGATATCAAAAAATTACAAACTTTGTCTCGTTGGAAAGCTAAGATGATATACTACAAATTCCATGAAGAAATGTTCGTGACCTGCAAGTACACAGTTGTCGAAGTGAGTAATAAATCGGTAACAATCGGGTTGTGTCCACAGGAATTATGAAAAAATTTAATTCTACGCTAGCTAACGATTTGGAATCTGGTTGGATGAATTTTAGGAAATTAAAATTAATTTAAAGAAATTTTTTTAAACAAAATTAACTTAAATAAAATTCTAACAACTACCCAATTCAATGCGACCAAAATATCTATGAATATGACAAATTTGTGCAGTAACTAATTAAGAAAAGATTGCAATAATTTGCTAATTAAGAGTTTTAACGACAAAGAGGAATGACTTTCTCTTAGGGAATGATAATTTTGCCAACCTTAATATTGAATTAGTTATTTTCCACAATTGAAATATTCCACCTTTGAAGGTAAATTTTAAGAGTAATTAATCCCCTTTTTCCAAAGATGAATTAATTTATCCACTCTAGACATCACTTAGTAATCCCTTATTAAGTTTTTCTTAGAGTTTCTTAAGTCCCAAAACTTCAATTTTCACCTCCTAAGTTTCTTGGGTCTCCCAAATCACAAGAAAATCTTAGTCAAAATTTCCTTTAATCTTCTATCAAAAACTCCCTTCTTCCAAAGGCGAATTTATCCCAACGCATTTTCCAATAGTCCAAAGGAATAACAAATAAATCAAAGGAAAAAATCAACAAGCATATGAATATTCAGTCATAAATTCTAGCAAAATTTTATATTAAAGCATCAACAAAAATATCAAATCCCCTAAGAGAAATTAAAGTTTTAGCCACAAATCATCATGCCAAAAAATCCACAAATCTACAACCTAAATAAACTCATGACAGAATCAATTAAAAATAAAGAACAAAACTCTCCAAACTCCTTTGCGTGGTTGCTTCCTTGGCGATGAATGGTGGTGGAGGCTTGCGTGAAGACAGCTTGCGTTGTGGAAGATTGGAGGTGAATCCAAGGAGAGCTGCTGCATTGGTGTTTCAGTGGAGTGGAGTTAGAGGGCTGGAATCCTTGGCAAGTTGTTTGGCTAGGTGTTAGTGAATGGATGAAGCCTTGTGATTTGTGAGATGAAGGTTGGAGCTTGCTTTGGTGAGTAAAATGGATGTATGGAGGATGTGGCGTTGGTTTTCTGGTAATAAAGGCTAGGTGGTTGTCGTTGGTGGGGTGGAATCTTGTGAGATGGGATGTAGGGCTGTATGTGTTTTTGTGTGGAGCTTTTGTATGGCATGGAGGTGTAATGGTTCATAGCATTGCTGCGATGTGTGTCAAGATTTAAAAAAAGAATTAAGGCTTGCATTTATGGAGAGGAAAACAAGAATGGAGGTTGTCATGAGTGACTTGTTAGGTGTTGGTGTGTGGCTTGGATTATTGCTTCTTGGTGATGGTGGAAGGTAGCTTGGTTAGTCAAAAATGAAGGCTTGAAAATGAGTGTAGCATGAATGGTGGCTGTGAAATGGAGACTTTTGTGTTGTTAATTGAGTGAATGGAAGCTGGAAAGTGAAGGTGTGGAGGCTGCAGTAAAAAATGGTGGCTGATTCTTTAGAGTGGCCTGAATGTGTTGCTGTCAATTGGAGGCTAAATTGAGTTTTTCTTCTTTAATGGCTGCTTCTTTTTTTCATCTTTTGTGTATGGATTGGAGGCTAGCTGTTGGTAAGTGGAGTGTTAAGGTTTGTCTTCGAAAGTGGGGGCTACTTTGTGAGTAGAGAGTGCATATACATGGGCTGGCTGGAACGAGTTTTTTTAAGGCCAATTTCGACAATGCATAAAAATTAAATGGTGACGACTTAGGAGCTCAAATTTTATTAATATTTATGTCTTTGAGTAGCTTCGATATGAGACTTGAATCATGGGATTTCGCCATCTGAGTCAAAAGTTATGGCTGAAACATCATCGATAGGTCATTCTGGCACTACAAAATATGACGTGAATTTCGTTAATTTATTTCTCCTTAATTCCAGCTAAGAAAAATCTGCAATTGGTCAAACAAATTCGTTAATGAGTTAAGAATTTACGTTTGAAATTTCAGAATTTTTTGCTAAGCCAATCTAGAGATAAAAATCCCATAATGACTAGAGGTCAAGTCTACCAGAAACTCAAAAACAGTACAATTCAAGTCTATTTGTTTCATTTATGTATTTTACATCAACGGACCTCGAATAATGCTAAAACATGATAAACTAGCCATAGATGAACATAAAATGAATGTAAATGACTTTAAATATGAAAATATGAGTATATCAAATTACCCCACACTTAGCTCTTGCTTGTCCTCAAGTAAGAAAAATAACAAAAAGTAGAACTACAAAAGACTTGAAAATCAAAGTGCAGAAAAAACAAAAATATGCAATGCGAAGAAAAATACTAAAGTATGCAACATTCAAATCAGATCCCCAACCATATCAATTAATTCAAGCATGATAACTAGAATTCAGTTTACCACGATCAACATATAAAATCAATGAACTCAATTTGCATGTAACAATCGAACTAATCTGGCATAATAGAGTTAGAGAAAATCTATGCTATATTGAAAGAATAAGTCCTCTCATTGATATACACTCCAACACTCAAACTATTTAGGCTTAATTGTGTCACTCTTAAAATTCAATCAACAAATACATTCTACCATATGCTTGCTTTTCAATCTTGGCAACACTATCAAAGTGCACATATACTATACACAAATCAAAAGGTCTTCAAAATAGTTGTAATGGGGCTTGGCTAAAGGTGAGGTAAAAGAAAGATAAGAGAAGGCTAAAGCAAAGGCAATAAAGTTATACAAAATATCATAGAACTCATGTACATATATGCATCTAGGCACATAATTCTGCAAATTAAACACAAACAACTCCACTTTTTTTCATTCCATTTGGATTTCCGATAGACAAGTATATAATTTGAAACACTTAGGAAACACTTTCTTTTTTTCTCTTTTTTTGTTTTTGTTTTTGTTTTTGGTGCCAAACATTTGGATTACTACTACGTCATCATATGCCAACCAAATCACATCTTCAACTTTGCCAAATAGAAGCTCTACTAACCTTGGCTATAGGGTATAGAGTATAAAAATGAGATCAAGGCTAAGTTAATAATGTGGAAAGCAAATAAAAGGATAAAAGCTAAAAAGGGCTTTATAATGGAAATCATGCTTCAGGTTGGCTATTTAAGTTCAAGTGGTTTAACCTAGAAGCCTTTATCATGTTCATGCAAGCATGCTAAGTCAAGATATTAAGCAAGTTCTAGAGAATTATACTGTTGAAAGAATGCACACAACAAAGAATAATGTTGAAGGCACAAGAGCTCACATAGGTCATCTATTAAGTCAATACAATATAGTTTCAAGGTCACTCTACTATCTAGAAAGCTCAAGTGTTACATTAAAACCCATTCATCAAGTTTATACATTCATCGTTATTAACCAAATCTTTCGTATAATACTCAAACTAATTCAACGATTAGGAATCCTAAAGAAAGCTAACACACTTAAGATGCAAGAAAATCAAAAAATATTGTTGTAATTTTTGGAATTTTTTAAAATTTTATTTCTTTTTCAAATTTATGGTTTTTAATGTAAAACATGCAACTAACATGAAATTTTTTTAAAGTTCAAGCAAGAGCAAGAAGATGCCCCAATTTGCCCCTCAAAATACAAGATAAATCCAAATCTAAACTACCATAAAATTTGAAAATTGTAACCTAAAACAAATTAAAGTCTCCCCCTACACTTAAACACAACATTGTCTTTAATGTTAAAGTAAGTGTAAGAAAAAAGATTCACACCAACTTGAAAAACAGAAAAAAAAAATCAAAACTAAGAAAAAACAAGAAAAATCGAAATGAAAAAGAAATGAGAGAAGAAATCACATTTGATTTATCTCTAATAGGTGGCCGCCCATTAAGCGCTTATGGTCGTTAGCTCAACATTGTATACGCATCATTCTCCATATTTTGGTATGTCCACACCCACTTTCTCCATTTAAATTTCCTTGAAACCTTCATAAAAGGCTTCAATCGATGGCCATTAACTTTGAAGCTTCGGTTGTTACCTATGTCACAAATCTCAATAGCACCATCTGGAAATACATCAGTAACAACGAAAGGACAATGCGATTGAGAACGTAACTCACCAGGAAGACTCCTTGGATTATAGAAGGCCCAGTGACTTGAAATCATAATTCAGAGCTCCAATTTTGCATTCCTAAAAAACAAATAAAAAGATAATAAGGTACTCAAATGAAAGAAATAAAAAGAAATTGAAACAATAGAGAACTAGAATGAAAGGATAATATTGGGGTGCCTCCCCACAGGTGCTATGTTTAACGTCGATAGCTCGACGTAGCCATTTGATCACAGGTCCTTGAGTGAAATGCTTGCAATGTTTCGAAACTCTTGACCATAATAATGCTTCAATCTGTGCCCATTCACTTTGAAAGTTCTTCCATCACTTTCCTCAACTTCAATCACTCCAAAAGGGGTAACGTGTTTCAAAGGGCCTTGACCATCTATAGTGTAATTTACCTAGAAAAAGCTTTTATCTTGAGTTGAAAATAGAACTTTCTCTCCTGAAGCAAATTCTTTTCTCATGATGTGTTGGTCATGCCATTTCTTAGTTTTCTTTTTGTAGATATTGGAGTTCTCATACGTTTCATTTCGAAATTCTTCCAATTCACACAACTGAAGAGACCTATTGTCAACTGATTTTTACCAATCAAGATTTAACTTTCTAACTGCCCAATAAATCTTGTGTTCCAACTCTACTGTAAGATGACAAGTTTTTCCAAAAACAATACGGTATGGAGACATGCCAATTGGAGTTTTGAAAGTCGTCCTATATGCCTAAAGGGCATTATCAAGCTTGAGAGCCCAGTCTTTCCAATTAGGGTTCACCGTTTTCTCAAGAATGTCCTTGGTTTCTCAAAATAATGAAAATGAAGATGAAATAATGACAGGAAAAGTTTAATTAGCATCCAAGAATGCATCATTCAAATTTTTAGGCAAGGGTTTCAAATCAATCAATGGGTGCACATCTTTCACGTCACCAACATCATTAGGATTAGTCACACAAAACAAAGTCTCGGTTTGATCAAAATTTTTCAAGCGTTCAAAACAATCTAATGCCATCATCATCATCCATAACATCTTTTCTAAACATACCTTCCAAAGATGTCTATAATGGATCTTTAGAGATAATGGAAGGAAAAGATGTTACCACACAAGAGGATATGGCATCCACTCAGTTGCAAGTCCACTTGGATGTTTGAGCGATCTGTACATGTTGAACTTCACCTTCTTGCCATTTACATGCAAGGTTAGTTCCCCTTGTTGCACATCAATAACTGCTCCTCCAATAGTATGATCAGGATCTCCTTATCTTCTTCCATGTCAAGCACCACAAAGTCTACAGGGAGAATAAATTTGTCAACACAAACAAGAACTTCTTCTACAGTACCTCGAGGATAAGTGAGAGAACGGTCAGCGAGTTAGAGGAAAATTGATGATGACTTGACTTCTCCTAATCCTAAGATTTGGAAGATGGAAAGAGGCATGAAATTTATGCTTGTCCTCAAATCGGAAAGCACTTTACTAAAATGTGTGTTGCCGATCTCACACAGAATTATGAAACTCCCCGGATCTTTCAGATCTTGTGGTAACTTTCTTTGCAAGACTGCACTACACACTTTGGTCATCAATAATGTCTCATAGTCTCCAAATCTCCTCTTTTTGGTAACAATGTCCTTGATGAATTTTGTGTAATTTGGTACTTGCTCAATAGCTTCAATCAAGGGAATCTTAATCTCAAGTTTCTTAAAGACTTCAAGGAATTTTGCAAATTGATCATTGATTTTCTTCTGTTGAAATCTTTGAGGATATGGTAGCTTGGGAATGATTTTTGTTTGCAGTTCCCCTTCTAGTTTCTTCTCCGAACTGACTTCCTTCTCAACTTGTGTATGTGCACTTGCTTCTTTACAAATTTGCTTTCCTTCATTATCACTAGACTGAGTGGAACTTTTTTCTTTAGGTTTCACCTCTTCCAATTCTTTTCCACTTAGCATAATGATGGCCTTGCACTGATTTCTTGGGTTAGTTTCAATATTAATTAGAAATGTCATCTGATTCAAATTCCCAATAGCATTTGCAAGTTGTCCTAATTGAACTTCCAAACCTTTCATTGAAGTCCCCACACGGGTTACTTGCATCTTTAGCTTATCCATCTCCTTCTCATTCTTGTGGAAATGGTTCTTTGTCTCAGTTACAAAAGTGCCAATCATTTCTTCCAAGGAAGGTCTCCGTTCTGCCAATGGTGGTCCATATCCAGGTGGGTGGGGTATGTTCCTTTAAATACCATAATTATATTGCTCCTCAGAGTTGTAGCTTTGACCATATTGATTTCCCATTGGTTGCGACTTAAATCCCAAGTTCCTTTGGTTAACAAATTGGGTTTGTTCCACTCCCTCATCAATGGTGTAAAACGAATGACTAGTAACTACCATCTGCTCATTTTTCTTTCATTTGACATGAATTTTGAAAATTGATTTGATAAGGCTGCCAAGTGAGCAGATAACTTAGTCACTTGGTCCACTTTTAAAATTCCTCTCTTTCTAGTATTTCTCTCGTAGGGCCACTAGTAACTGTTTGAAGTCATATCTTCCAATAATGCACATGCTTCTTGAGATGTTTTTCTCACCAGAGTACCACCAGCAGATACATCCACAATAGTTCAAGTCTGGCCATTCAATACGTTGTAAAACATTTCTACTTGTAACTAGACTTCGTATCCGTGATGTGGACACTTTCTCAAAAGATCTTTATACCTCTCCTAAGCTTTATGCAATGGTTTCAAGTCATACTGTCTAAATGTACCGATCTCTGCTCTTAACTTCGCAGCTTTACCAGGTGGGAAAATTTTAATCAAGAACTGTTTTGCTACCTCCTGCCAAGTTCGCATTCTATCAACAAAAATTGAGTGAAGCCAATTCTTTGCTTTGTCCGGAAGAGAAAATGGAAACAAAGTGAGCCTAACGTCATCTTACATTGCCCCCTTCAGTCTTGATAGTGTCTCATAATTCTTAGAAGCTTGCAAGATGATCATTTGAATCCGCTATTGGTGCTCCTCCAAATTAATTTGTCTGAACCAAATTGATGAGTCTAAATGAAATATGAAAATTTTGTGCATAAACATTAGGTCTTTGGACACCGTGATAATTGTCTATCACTATAGGCTAGAAGTATTCCCTGATAGGACATTGTTGTAACTGTTCCTATTCATTTCCGTTATCCCCTCTTCCATTTCCTGAAGTCAAATTAGCTACACCTAGTCTGGTCTTTAACTGATTTAATCTTTAAGCCATTTCATCCCCCTCTCTTTGAATTCTCTGAAGTTCTTCTGCTTGATTTTCCATTTTCTTTTGCCAACTAATTGACTTTACTATCCTTTCCAAGTTTGGGTCAAACTATCTTTCTTACCCTCTAATGGTTTGAGGCATACAATCCTTTTACACACAAGCTTCGCAGGAAAACAAAAATGAAAAAAGACAAAGAATCAAATAAGTTGCTCTAGGGACAAAAAGAAAACCAATAAGTAAATATCAAACTAGATATAAAAGCAAACATTTAAACATTAATCCCTAGCAACGACACCAAAAGTAAACCGCATGTGTACAGTTGTCGATGTGAGTAATAAATCGGTAAGAACCGAGTCGTGTCCACAGGGATTATGACAAAGTTCAATTCTACGCTAGCTAATGATATTTGAAATCAAGTTGAGTGAAATTTTAGGAAATTAAAAGCAATGTAAAGAATTTTTTAACTTAAATAAATTGCTAAACAACTATCCAACTTAATGCGACCAAAATAACTATGAATATGAAAAATCTATGCAATAACTAATTAAGAAAAGAGTGCAACAATTGACTAATTAAAGATATTGATTTCAATGGGGAATGACTTTCTCTTACAGAATGATATTTTTGTCAACCTTAATATTGAAATAGCTATCTTCCTCAACTGAAATATCCTAACCTTATAGGTGAATTTCAAGAATAATTAATCTTCTTTTCCTAAAGATGAATTAATTTATCCACTCTAGACGTCACTTAGTAATCCCTTACTTAAGTTCTTCCTAGAGATTCTTAAGTCCCAAATCTTCAATTTTCACCTCCTAAGTTTCTTGGGTCTCCCAACTCATAAGAAAATCTTAGTCAAATTTTCCTTTAATCTTCTAGCAAAAACTCTCTTTTTTCAAAAGCGAATTTGTACTAAGACAATTTCCAATAATCCAAAGGAATAACAAATAAATCCAACGAAAAAGCAACAAGTATATAAAATTTCAGTCATGGATTCCAACAAAATTCAATATTAAAGTATCACCAAAATATCACATCCCTAAAAGAAATTAAGAGTTCTAGCCACAAATCATCAAACCAAGCAATTCAAAAATATAACTACTAGATAGAATCATGAAGGAATAAAATATAAATGAAAAGCATGGCTCCAAATTTCATCAAAGAAATAAGCTCTCCCCTCTCCTTGCATGGAAGTGAAGTAGTAGATGTTGGAGAGTTATACCAGCTGTGTTGTGCGTAGAAATAACTGCTAGAGAGCTGTTTGCTTGGGTGAATCCTTGGCTGGTGAGTGGCGTGGAGGCCGGTTCAATGGAGGACGTGTGTTGGTAAGTGAGTGGAGGAGGACGTGTGTTGGCAAGTGAGTGGAGATGATAGGAAGGTTGTCCTTGCTTTGATGGAGAGTTGGTGAAGCTATTTCCTTACGTGAATAAAAGGAGAGCATTGTTCTCGTTGAAGTGGTGATCAAGGCTTGCATTGTTGATCACTAGAGTTGCATTACTGGAGTGTTGAATGGAGGGTGTTTAAGTGTGGAAGGGTATGCGTGTGTGTGGCTATGAGTGGAAGCTAGTTGTTTTTGAAGAGGTGAGTGAAGGTGTATATGCGTGGAGTGGGATGCTATGTTTGTGGAGGGCTGAAGTGTGAGGGCTGTATTGGTGGAGAGAGTGGAGGCTGGCTATTTTTGGTGGAGGTGAGTTGCGTGGAAGTGAGGGCTGTATTTGTTTTGGATGGTGCTTATGGGTGGATGTATTATTGCTTCTTGGTGGAAGGCAGCTTGTGAGATCCGTGGAGTTATAAAAATCAGCTGCTGTGGTTTTATTCATTAAAGAAAATTGGATGTAGGCTGAGTGTGTATGAAGAGGGGTTTCGTTGGTGAGTTGAGAGTTGAAGGTTGGAGGCTGCGGCAATCAAGTTTTTGTATTAAATGGGGGCGTTCTTTTTAAGCTTCAACAAAGGCTGCTTGCATGAATAAAATGGAGGCTACTTTGTCTTGTAATGGAGGCTATCTCTTATTGGTGTTGGAGGCTGGCGTAATTGTAGGAAGATGGAAGCTCTTTTTTCTTGTAATGGAGGCTGTTTTTGGAGTGGAGAATGAGCTGTACATGGGCTGAAGTAATTAAAAGGTGGGGGCTGATGTTGATCCTTGGCTGGTTGTAATAGATTTTTTAAGGTCAAATTCGACAGTGCATAAAAACCAAACAGCGATGATTTAGGAGCTTTAATTTTATCAATACTTTTTCTTTGAGTTAGCTTCAACATGAGACTTGAACTACTGGATTTTGTCATCTGAGTCAAAAGTTATGATCAAAACATCGTCGCAAGGTCATTCTGATGATCCAAAATCTCACGCAAATTTTAGGAATATATTTCTCTTGAATTCTAGCTTAGAAAAAACTGCAATTAGTTTCAAACAATCTGTCAATGTTATAATTTTTGGCTAAACTAATCTCGAGATAAAAATCCTAAAATGACTAAAGGTCGAGTCTGCCAAAAACCCAAAACAGTGCAATTCAAATCTATTTGTTTCATTTATGCATTTTACGTCAACGAACATCGAATAATGTTAAAACATGATAAACCGGCCATAGATGAACATAAAATGAATGTAAATGACTCTAAATTAAGTCCTAAACATATATCAAAATATGAGTATATCAAATGCTATACAAACTACTAATCATATATACGACATTCAGCAAGTAACAATAGCATAATATGACTCCAAATTGATTTTGATCGCGACTTTCTGATATAAGTAAGTTTTAATATTTAACCTCGATATTTCGCAAGCATACAGGTCATTCACATTTACCTAACGTCTCGATCCCACAAAGAGGGTTAATCTAATCCAAGAATCTAAAACGGAAACTATTAAACAGAAATTTAACAGACAATGAATTTAAACACGAGAACTAAATAAATCAAACAATCAAATCAAATAACAAAACAATAATTGACAATTAACACTTAACGAAAACAATCAACGAATAATGATTAACAATTTTAGATTAAAATGAATAACAAATAATTGAAATTGATTGATTTTTTGAACAATGATGAACAATAATAGCACACACTAGAATTCAACCTAGTGAGTTAACCAAAAGAGGGAAAGGAAAAATTATCTATCTTTAATACTAACCTAACCAATTAGAATTTATCTAGTTAATAGTTATAGATGATCCTAGGGCCAGTTACTCTCTCTCGAGTTATAATTGAACCTTAAAGAATAAACCCTAATCAGATTATGGGAAGTTGTAATCTCTCAATTAATAAACTATCCAAAACCTAATTAGTTATTAAGTTCTCTAATAAACAATAGGAAACCTATACGTTATCTCTCTACGTAATATTTACCAACTTGATTTAATTATGAATCTATTAAATTACCTAAGTCTTGTTGGCCTAATTTAATTATTTTTTCTTGATTTACCCTCTCAATTTATTATTGAGATATGAAGTGTAGAATTAAACATAGTTAATTAAATAAACATATAAAACAATCAAGTTCATTAAATCAAAAATAATATTCCAAAGGTGAGTATAAAACATCAATCAACAACTCAATTCTATCATCAAATTGTATATCCCAATTGCACAATCAAATAAAAATGTGTAGGAAAATCCCGGGAGGTACATCACATGTACCAGGAGCAGAAAACAAAAATTTTTGTTACCGGGACTCTCCCGAAAGCCAGGATCCAGGTGTCGGTATGAAGACTCAAACCTAACAGCCAATAGAGACTGTCTCTAAAGGTGATC
>JAOTAZ010000219.1:20231843-20243231 GCA_025629785.1 Erythroxylum oxycarpum | reverse complement strand
TAAAACATGTGTATCCATTCATCTCGACAAGTAGAACAAGCAAAGACATGAGAATCATTTAAGAAGCAGTTACCACATATGCATGTTTGCAAAGCTTTGTTCACTTTAAGAAAATGAAAAGAATGTAATGATTATCCATGTAGAAAAGATGTTAACAGATGTCAAGTTTGAAAAACATATATTAGCAGCTAAGGAAAGTTCACTGAGACTGTTACCCTTTAATAATAGCAAAGGCATAGATACACAAGCAAGCAAAAAGAAGTAAGTGAAATAGACAAAGGAAATGAAATAAAGAGAAAGACAAGAAACTGAGATTTCAAATAACTCTCTGGCCTTTACACAGGAAACAAAATTTTGATTATTGTATTTTCACTATAAAAACGTGGCAAGTATAAAGATGAGAGATTTAACAGTTGTTCACTGGAAAATCAAAAGAAGTAGCTGCACATGAGACGACAAGTCCCAGTGTTCAAATCCTATGGTTAATTATAATATTTATCATATAACTCAAAATAACAACATAGATACCAATAAACACAAAACTTCTGCTTAATGAATCAGAAACCATGAAATGAAGGAGAAAATTACAACAATGGTTTTTGACAAGAATGAAAATGTTCCCCATCTAAGAGAAAGTAAGCAACAAACAAAAGCATTTTTCACAGACAGTGCGGTTATTGAGCTACAAAATTACATAATTAGACAAAAATTGGGGTTTCAAGAATCCATTTCAAAGATTATTATATTCCCAATCCAGTATAACGATATGCAATCCTAGGTAAAAGTCTATCTAAAATCAATAAATGGTTGAAACCAATCAGCACAAGCTTGAAAAATTTCAAAAGAAACCACTCTAGCAAATCAAAGTAACTGCTTTGAGTACCAAAAATGCTCAAGCTTCAAACTTTTTGGCTCCAGTTTCAGTCCTACTCTCTCTAGCAAGCAAATATGAAAATTGGAAATACGAAAAGACAATGAAAAACCAAGAAGAATAGCCATTCAAAATTCCATTGAATTACCCAGAAAGAAAAATAAAAAAAGTAGCCACATTTTACAATTGAGAACAAATCGTAGAGCATATAAGAACCAGCAGAAGACGACAGGGAATGAATCAAAAAAGCAAATACATTACATAACATCAATATTCAATCCCAACCTATATTACAGGCATTTGCGAGACAGGAAACAGATCCATATAGAGAGAAGCAAAATGCTTCTTCTTTCTGTAAAACAACTCGCCAACTCTTAAGATCGACAAGAAAAACTAGGAAAAGGGACTAAGGGAGGCAGGTCTGGGTGTCGATCAACGGTGCAGCAACATCGATCAAGAAGAACAAAAAGAAGAGCATAAAGTCCACAAGCTTCAGACAGTAGTAGAAGGGAAAAATCGAGAGTAACACGAAACGAAGATCTTCGGAGGCACCGTAATTTGTAACGATATACAAAAACTTACCAGTGGAAGACGACAAATGGCGTCTGAGAGTGTTGGCCACCATGCGACAAAGAACCGTTCAGATAAGCCCACCGTGCGAGAGCAACGTCAATCTGGGAAGAAGGGAAGGAGGAGTCAGAGAGAAAGAAGGAGGAGTCAGACGAGAGCGGTAAAAAAAAAGACATGTCTTTTGTTCCGGGGACAGGGACAATTGATTTCTGTCCTTCAGTTTTGGGGAGGACAGAAATTTTTGTCCCTGTTTATCGGAGATAGGAGATGGGGATAGGAAGACATGCAATCAAATAGATACAAAGATAGAATTACTCTGTTTTGTCCACTGTCTCCGGAGACAGGACACTATCCAAATAGGGGTTTAGTGTCAAGTCAAACAAGGACAGTTGTCCAACTTCTTGCACTAAAATCTTTCATCATTCTTCAAATATCCAACCGAATATTAAAAGACAACTGGTTAAGGCTCATTTGCCTAGTCAAACATCAAAGATTCAAGATTGTTGACAAAAATAAGAATTCTTTTTGTGGAAAAATTAAAGAATATTTCTGTTAAAATGATAAACAAGGAATACTTTGGAAACCATATATTACAAGCATTACACTTCTTAATACAATAACTTCCATTAACACTAATGAGGAGGCTATCAGTGATAAAATAAAATAAGAACGTATAAGCACCGACAAGTGCTAGGAACAACTCTAGCCATATGCACTACATGCATAGAATATATCTTCCCCAAATTCACTGCACTAAGTTCCTTATCCCTACCCTAACATGTCCAAGCAACTACGACAAAAATCAAGAGCTCCTTACTCGGTCATGGCAAGTGCCAAGCTATATGTGACATTTCTATAGTTGATAGCTCTTTGCCCTAATAAAGACTTCCTACCCTACTTTGGAACTAATTGCTTTTAAACAACATTAAACGTGTATGACCTTGCTCTGTAATTGGATGTCAAGTTGTTTAATTCTCTAAGCACGCACTCGATGCCCACTTAGTACCTTAAGATTAAGTATAAAGGAACATTTACTCCCTTATACAAGCAAGGGTTTGGTTCATTGTAATTTTTGGCCGTCTCTCCTGTTTATATGATCTCCTAGAATTCCTTCTTTCCATATCGATTGTAGGTAGATTCCAAGGGATATTAGACAGGTAACTATATCCAGGGCCTGTAGTTGTTTTCTTTCGGCCATAGGATAATGGCTGCATAGCTTTCCACATTTGAAATCCAATTCAAAAGCCCTTTAATTGCTTCTAAATGGAATTAGAGTAGCCACGTCGAAAGAATAGATGTGATAAATTTCAATTCCTAGTCCACAGAGCACAGACGAGTCCAGAAATTGTAGGAAGTGGATTCTATCCATGGTGCTAATTTTGTTTTTATCTGGCCAACCACACTACATGAGGAATGGTAAATTTCTATCCGAAATGATTTTGTCCCAATCCACTATCGTGTCTCTTGATCTAAGCCACTCCTTACAAGCTTTGTTTGAGAAAATTCCCTTTTGTTGATTGTTCCAAATATAACAATCATTTTCCTCATTACTGGGAATATAATTAGGCAACACTTAGCTTAATTCCTTTAGATAATTATGTCATCGCCCACCCTCAATCCATATACTAACTTTTGCTTGGGTTGGAAAATGATTTATAAATTGGACAGCTTCCACATTGTGAATTGGTGACGCATTACCTATCCAATCATTGTACCAAAGAAAATTCATTGAGCCATCCTCAATCTTATAACTTATATTACCTATAACTTCCATTAGGTTTAATAAAGGCCCTTAGCGTAGTAGACTGAGTTGTTAACTGAGCCGAAAAAGACGTTATTTTTAGAAAAAAACGAAGTCATTTTATCATTGCCCCATTGGGCCTTGTGTGAGGCTTGGTCGGGTCTGAGGCCCAATCGTTCCTAAAAATCAGGCTAGGCCTAGGCCCTATTGCCAAGCTAATTGAAACATTTCAAAATTGTTACAAATTCTAAAACTTTGATTCTTCCAGGTTTGGATTAGTGTGGCACATTTACTTCTTGTCATTACTCAAGTGATATGAAAGGAAGATATAACATTTATTTCGACGTGACATTCAGTACAGATAAACATAAGAGTACCTAATGGGATGTCCTAGGAAGTTCCAACTCCAAGTCTGGAACAATTATCACTTTGTAGAATTTAGTGAATGGAGTAGCCATACTAGCTCATAACATAGGATGAAACATTATGCTTTTTTTAAAAAAAAAGAAAGAATGAAATAAAGTACTGACAATAGTCCAAAACCTTAGAATGCTTGTAACAAGGCATTTTCGACTAGTCAAACCTAAAACAAGCCCTATAAAAGGTCACAACAAGAGGAAGAAACCATGGCGAAGAACTAGAAAACAAATACAAGAGATTACAAGAACGTAAACTAAAGGGTCCAGATCAAAAAATATTTCATTAATACAAAAGTGTTGAACTCATATTAGCTTGGATATCATAAGTAAGAATGAATTACCTTATCCAATTAATAGTGCAATCTAGTAGTGAATTGAGATCCTATGATTTTCTTTGAAAGAAATAAAATTCCTTTATTTTGAGAGGAAGTGTGTGCCACAATTCATCACCAATTTGAACACATTTAGATTTTTTTTAATAAGTGAATCTAATATTCTTAACTGATAACAAGAATTTAGACCAAGATGAAGCTCGAAAAGATGCCCTACACAAAGAAATTTAATGAGTCTAAAAGGAATGGCAAAAATGACAAGAGAAGAATAAGTGATTGATAGAATTAAGGGTAGCTTTGCAAAGAACACATTCGTTCTTATAGATCTCTATCTCTTTCAATCTATCAAGGGTGTTCAACTTGTTCTTAATAGCAAAGTAGAAGACTAAAAAATATTTTGGTGGAATTTCATTTGAACTAAACTACTTTCCATCAAGACGTTCTCTAACCAGGCTTTCTAAGTATGTTCAAACACAATTTGTTGGTGAAATTGTTTAAATTATGTCTCAACTAGATAAATTTATCTTGTACTTCTATGTCTAGGTTGTAGTTTGGTTCATTCTTCATGATAAGGTTGAAACATCTTAGTATAAAGCTCCATTATAAATCAACTATAATTGAGTTGAATTTAGATTTAATAGGAATTAAAGATATAAGATTGTTGTACCTATGTATAGAGCCTAAGGGAGCTAAAATATTCTAGTTATCAAACTAGAAGTGTATTCTCATTCTTAACTATGTTTTTTACATAATATGTTTTTTACATAAGGGTGTAAAAAGTATCTCAATCTTAACAATTGATTGAACGTTCATGAGTTACTTTTACAAGGCTTTGTAAACCAGAAGCTATGATATTTTATAAAGTAAAAGTGAATCCAATTAACCCAAATGGATTCTTTGTCTATCACTAGTTTCTATAATCTCTTTCCTTTAAGCATCCAATTTGTAAGTTTAATAGAGTAGATATCAAGGCCTCCCTTTTACATCAAAATCTATATCTCAGACTAACTTACTTTTTCTCCTTGTGCATTCTCAAGGGTTAACAAGCATAGGAAGTTTTTTTAAGATCTCTTTTATATCCTTGATGATTTTTTGGGTTAGGTAGAGATAGTGCATCTAATGAATATTAAGATTGATTTATATTAATTTAATAAGTTGCAATCTACCAGTAGAATACATGAATCTATTATTCCAATGTTGGGTTCTTGTGATAATTAACTTAATTAATGACTTTTGTCCAATATAACTTATCATTCTGTTAGTTATAGGGATCTCTAAATATTTAAAAAGGAAGAGATTAAATCCTAAGCTCTATAATATTATAGAGAAAGCTAATAAAGGATGTCTATACTTGAGAAGATATATATATATTGATAGAAAATATAGACATTAAGCTGGAATTATTAACGAATGACACTAGAATTTCCATAAAAGCAAGATTAACATAACAGAAAAAGTAAGAGATCATCACCTCAAATAACTTGTAAAGGTTTAATCACTTATAATTAGGTGAGACTTGAATTAGTAACTAATTTTGTCAGCTATCAACCTAGTCAGGACCTCTATATGGATATAGTGAATAGGTAAACTAAGATTCAGACCCTTTTTCTTAATTTGACCAATTGATGAATTTACCAAGTATACTAGAAGCTTAAAGAACTTTTAGTAAAAAATTATTGATATAACAAAAGCTTTTAGTAATTTGTCATTAACACTTCTACCATGAATAAAATCCCTTTGATTTTAATTAATCAAAAATTTCAAGACCACCTTAATCTTGGAAGCTAGAAGTTCATAAATAATATTATAGATCACATTTTAGTAAGAAATGGGTCTAAAATCATATAAGGAACTTGGGTTAGGCTTTTCGGAACCAAGATAAAAAAAGTTTTGTTTAACTATGATCCCTAAATGAAAAGTTCTAAGATAGTGTTTGAGATTAACCATCTATAAAGTGCCAAGTCTTTTAGAGCAAACAAGCATTAGGCCTATTAAGGACTAGAGACTTATTAGGGCTCAATTCAAAGATGACATTCTTAATATCTTATACCTCAAAAGGCTTTACCAACTTTTCCTTTTATTAAGGAGATAGTAATATGGGAATGAAAGTTTTAATCTCATGCTCAAGGGAGCTTATATTCTTTGGATCCTTCTATAATTGAACCTTTTAAAACTCAAGATTGGAGGCATATACAAAAGTGATCTCCAATGGACACGATAAATGATCTATTATTACATTTAAATGGATAAGCCAGTAACACATGAAGTGATTAAAGACCATAACTTTCTCAGAGGACAACCCTACTATTATTCTCCTATAAATATGATGATTGTGGCTTGAAATAGAGGTTTTATTCTCACCAAATATATAGTTTCATGATGCCCAATTATCGTTCTTAATTTTATTCTACAAGAGCCTAACAATAACAAATTTTACCGAAGATAGATATGAACAAATTATTTATCTCTTTTTAGGGCTATTCATGCCTTAAAATTCCAAGATATAGTCATTATTAAAGTTAGGGGCAAATTCCCTTCTTCCTGGTTTTCCCTCCTAACTTCCTTTTGGTACTAATGCCCAAATTGTATTTAGGAGCACTTGAGGTACATCCTGCTAAATTTTCTTTTGACAAATCAATGTCAGTAACTTTGTTTGTTAGAGCATTAGGTGATCCCTTTTGCTCAGAAGGTGCCACTATAGGTATAAAGTCAATATATGGTTCATTAGGTTTAGGTTCCATAAGGTGTTCTTCTGAATTAGGAGAATCAATGAGATATGAATGTAATAGATTCTATATCATTCTTGGAGGGTTTAAATGTGATTGAAACACCCTTCTAGGGGATAATTTCCTTTGAGATACCCTCTGTCCCTTCATCTTAAGTGAGAGGTTTGTCCTATTTAGATAAATTTTGAATAATGGAAATTACCTCCTAGTTTTCTTCTAAAGTGAACCTTTTACCTGCAGGTCTCCAAATCTTTTTCATATATTTAGTTGCCTTCTATCGGTAAGAAAGATTGATCTCAACCTTTATAAGACCACTAACTTCATTTATCCTCATAATCTTGATAGTATCAAGAAGTTTCTTTAAGGGATCCACTCCCAAATATATATTAACATACACAATCACCTTGAGGTCAGCAAAAATGGAGGATGAAAAAGTTAATTAAAAGGAGGAAGCAAAGATGAGGCTGAAATAGAATGAAATGGGGACTTGGGATTAAGAACAAGGAGTGGAAGAAACTCCTACTATAGGAAATGAAAGAGAGATTTCTAGAAATGACAAGGAAGTTTAAAAGAGTAGATGTAAGAATATAAGAGATGAAAAGATCAAAAGAAAGAAAAAGAGTATGATGGGAAATTGTTAGAGTAGTGCTCTAAAGGCAATTACCTTTAACACTTTTTTACAAACTTTATTTTGATTAATAAAGCAAAAGGCAATTTTTCATTAATTTGATGTTCATTTATTTATGAATTGATATCGATCTTAAATTGAATTAATGAAGTCTATACTACAAAACATATCATGAAGGAAATTATGATGAGATTATGATAATGAGATTCCTATCATGTGCAACTATGCTAGTATCTAAATTATCCCTATTAATAGTGTAACACCCCACTCCCGCGCAACCCGAACCCGACATCGACGGTGATATCCGAGTCCGTGCCCCGCGAGGGTGGCGTGCTAAAACACTCATTCAGTAATCGGTACATTTTTTTTTTACATAACAATAAATGCAAAATTTAATACCCAATTTGGGTCCTCATTCAATCATATACAATTTCATGATACACAATTTTCACTAGCCATTGGGCTCATTTTCCAAATACAAATATACAATTCATTACAAATTAAAACATAACATGCAATGTAGACGCGAACTGATCCCGACCTCTATTCTTTACTTGAATCCTGCAAAAATACTCCCATTGGCCTAACGGGGTATTCTTCTAATCCTGAAAAATAATTGCAATTTTTGGGTAAGTTTTGCGAACTCAGTGAGTGACCATCATTGATGGCTCGATTGGAGGTCGGACGAAAGAGTTATGGCCAAACTACTTTCAGACCATTACAAAACCGAGGTTGAACGTTACACGTAACTTCACTCCAGAAATTGCACAACTTAGGGGCTAAATTGCTCATCGGCTCCTTCAAATAACTTGTAGATCCATGTCTCTAGTTTAATTTGAAGCAAGAATCAAATCAATTGGAGCTCTATAGCTCAAGATATCTCTAAAATATTGAGGTCTGTTCAGAAAAATATCTAACTCGTACTCTTTTAATCGATCATCCCATTTCGGCTATCAAAGGTCGGTCGACCAACAGAAGTCGATCAGCCATCAAACTATAACCTTTTAATCGATCATCTCATTTCAGCTATCAGAGCTCGGTCGGCCAACAAAGGTAGGTCGACCTTCAGAGGTCGGTCGGTCGGCCAGCTCTCGCTCGGTCGATCGGCCAGTGCTCGCTCGGCCGGCGCTCACTCGCTCGGTCACCCAGCTCTCGCTTGGTCGATCGGCCAGCGTTCGGTCGATCGGTCGGCCAACTCTCGCTTGGTTGATCGGCCAGTGCTCACTCGGTCAGTCGACTAGCTCTCGCTTGGTTTCCCAATCCAACATCCTATCTTTAGATTCAGAACCCCAAAGATCGACCTCTAAAGGGGTCAAGAGGTCCACACAAGATGGCTGATCGACCAGCCCACCTGAACAGCAACAAAACTTCTAAACCTCATAACTTTCTACTCCCTTGTTTAAATATTCCATACTTTATATCAATGGAAAGATAACAACAAGCTTTAAAATTTTCATGAAGGTTTTAAAGCCATAATCAGGCTCGATAATGGGCGAAAATTTAATCAAACTTTCTGTCCTAATTAACTCTTCTTAAACAACTTCCAAATTTCAATCGATCATAACTTTTAGCCCCAATATCAAAAAATTGCATACTTAATGGCGTTAGAAAGTTGGAAACATAAGCTATAGCTTCCATTAAGACCACTTTGACTAAATTCCATCTAGATCAGTACAGTTTTGCCATTGAAGTTTCTGAACACCATTCCTACACTTAGGATGGTTTATCAACACCTTAACCTCAATCCTTCACCTAATACCACATACTCTTCAACTAATTCATCGCATACCTAATTCAAATCTCCAACATTCCACACCAACACAAATAATCAATTGCAAACTCAAAAATGAAGACATATGCACATACGCATTCCTTTGCGCAAGGTCATACACAAACTTATACGTTATTAACAAAGCAACCCAATCATACACAAAACACCCATTCCTCATTCCATTTCATTTAATAAATCAATTTTCATTTCACATTTTTTTCCAATATCGCCCATGTTCATATTATAACACAATCAAAACTCTCACATCATTACTGATTTCACAGTCAATACATTAAATCATTCATATTGTGCATATTCAAAAGCACATATATATATAATATGATGCATGGGCAAGACCAATGCATTTCCTTTGTCACTCCTTGAGCACATATGTACTAAGATTTTGGTTTCTAACCCTTGATATAGGGACGGGATGACAAATAGGATTAATAAGATAGGACATTATTAATCTGGATAGACTAGCACATGTTATACTCCATGATTTAATCAATTTATGGTCTCACAAATTGTAAGCATGAGATGTTTAGAGTTAACATGTGGATGCTTACTAAAAGTAGTAACTACATCGGATGAGCCACTATGAGATTATCATATGGATGATCTATCAAATGTCAATGATTAATCTTATCATAACAATGGTGCAAATATCCTTAGACTTAAGGTACTCAAGGATATCTTGGATATTGATCTTGTGCTTTGACATCATTCCTTGTTACGTCAAGACGACGTTGCTCATAGGTTGGTAATTGGGTACAACTATTGGTATTCAAAGGTAATCGGGTAAAAGGATTCACCACTCCTGATAGAAGAAGTTAATACCCACGGCCTCTTGTCGGGGTCATTACTCAGGAGTCTCTGGCCAAAGCAGTTATGTTTCATAAAAAGAGTCTTCAATGACACATAATCTATGAGAACCCCAGGATAAGAACTAACATCACTTGGACTAGATGTGACATAGTCAGTCTAGTAGGAGTTGACATATATCCCATACTTCGAACCAAGTGGGGTATAGAATGGTAAAGGGACGAATTGCACGGTAATTGTCTATAGAAAGGTTCATAGATCAGATAATTAACTATTGAAGAGTTCGCGTGTTAATATACTTATATTCCAGTAAATTGGCATCATGAAACCCTTCATGATTTGCTTGAATTAAGATTAAATTCAAGTGCCCAAAATAATCAAGAACTTAAGGGTCACACGCGTAAAAGATAAGATGAAAAACAAAGTGTGTATGGCTATTTTTAAGTAGGCCACGATCGTGATCGAAGGCAAGGCTATCAATTAAGTAAGCCACGATCATGACCGAAGGAACGACAGATGATACATAAGTGAGTTCTACACTTATGTACATAAGGTCTTTTAGTAAAAAAAAACAAACTCCAAGTGAGAGGATAAGGAGTCTAGAAGTGTTCTAGAGTGAGAGAGAAGTGGTATTGAGTCTTCTTTATGTAATTTATGCAATTTTTCCATGAATCTAATTGCAAACAAGATATTCTTGATCTATCTCTCCATTTGAGCATCTACTTGAACTCATCAAATTTGGTGTTCTAACTACCCTTACACACTTCTTCTTCATCATCTAAGCATATTCTTGAGAGATCAAGGAAGGGTTTGGTGTTTGCAACAATCTAAACAAGGAGAAGAACCAAGAAAGGAGGAGAATTAAAAGGTACATGTATTGTTATATCATGTTCATATAAGGATATATTCAATCAAGCACTCATCAGCCTTAGTTGATCTCCCTAATAGGCAAAAAGTTATTGGAAACAAATGGGTTGTCAAAATAAAACAAAATGTTGATGGTAGTATTGAAAGATACAAGGCATGCCTTGTGGCAAAAGGATATAAACAATAAGAGGGAATTGATTATATTGAAACATTTTCTCCTTTTGTTAGGTTTGCTTCAATTCGTCTAACTTTGACTATAGTAGCTAGTTTAAATATTGACTTACATCAAGTGGATGTAAAGGCTACTTTTCTAAATGGAGAATTAAAAGAAAAAATATATGAGGAACAACTTATAGGTTTTATTAAGACAAGAAAGAACATAAAGTGTGTCAGCTATTGAAATCAATTTATTGTCTGAAGCAATCTTCAAGGTAATAGTATATAAGTTTTCATAATGTAATAATTTCATATGATTTTCATATGCTTAATGAAAACCACTGTGTATATATAAATGTAACATACCACTACTAGAAAGCATAAACCCGAACATACCAGAGGATATTCGATAACATATTTTATTAAAAAGGTACATTAGAACAATCAAACCAACTCATTAAAGGAATCATACATACCATAAG
>JAOTAZ010000219.1:20163334-20186266 GCA_025629785.1 Erythroxylum oxycarpum | reverse complement strand
AACAAAAGGAGTATCTAAGCAAGTTTTTGAAGAATCTGTGAACAAGCTGGGCATGACAGATATACATGCACCACCTTAAGAAGGAGTATTAGTAATTATTATTTAATTAGGATTTTGTATTTATGGTTCTGATTTCATTGTCTATAGCCGTTACGTAAATTAAGGATGTAAATACTTAATCCTAGGCTAGAATCATGTGAGTATTCTTGTATAAATTGGTGGTTGTATATTATGATAAATATATACAAAATAGAATTACTTTCTCTATTCTAGTAATTAGTGGGATAGAAAACAATGTTTTGAGCATTTAAGCTGAATCATGTACAAGTTGATGATGGAGATTCTCTGAAAAATATTGCTAGTTAGTTAACGACGAAGAAGAAAACAAAAAATACCAATAGCATGGTGGATAATAAGAAAAGGAAGAGAACAAAGGGAGAAGACTAAAAGTCATGAGAGGTAAAGCGAAAGCTTCCATTAATTATCTTCCAGACCTAATGGTATTAAGTAATTATTATTTAAGGAGATATAATCCAATTCCAAACCACATTATAGACAGACGGTCACAAAAATTTCCCCAATCTCATACATAAACATTAACATAACAACAACTTTCTTTAAGAGATTCCTACAACATATCAGAGCAAGATCTTTGAATCCTCAACAGTGAATTGCTAAAGCCTAACATGCAAGTACCCAAATCAAACTCAAGAAGATTATCCTCCAACTGAAAACCTCCTATAACAATTGGGGTGTTGGAGTTCATCCCTCCATCAACTAACCCCAAGCACATGACGCCATCACTTAAACGTACCATTGAATTCCTCCCATTAATTCTCCACTTTACCATCTTACTCTGCAACACCAGATCTATCGTAGGAACCACTGGCCCGACTACCCCGCTTGCAACTTCGTTGGAACTGAAACAGAGACCAAACGGTGCCACTGGTGCCACTCTTGTTATGTTCATGGAATTTGCGGCCTCGGAATAGGCTTTAACAAAAGTGTTATAAATTGAGTTCTCCAGGGTTGTGTACGGCACAACTGAGCTGATTCTCGCCCACCCAATAGCGTTATTTAGATCCAATTGCTTGCCATTTACGTTGATTGATTTGACTGTGATGAAATATTCTTGTGAGCCACCACCACCAGTTGGGTCAGCAAGAGGAGTGTACAACAGTGATTTTGTGATTTCCGTTCCAAAAATTGGGTCAACGGATTCTTTTCCAAAGAGGACGAGACCATTTGTTTGTGATAAGCAGGTAGTGAATTTCCTTTGGATGCCAAAAGTTAAAGCAAGCTGTGAAGGCAATGATGTTGTAGTCATTCCCAGGCCTAACATTCCTCGAGCACCACTTGCTAGGCCATTGAGTAGAAAAATGGGCGTAGAGCTGAAGAGAAATTTGTCAAGGAAGGTTATTTTACCAGATTTTGACCCCTTAATGGAAGGATTAATGGCTATTAAATCTTCCACAAGCTCACTTCTAGTTGCCAATTTGGTAATGCTATTTTGAGCAGGCACATCACAGATGTTGCTGTGTGTAGCAGAGAAGCAGGTTTTGATCTTAAGACCAAGGGCCTTGGCAGAGAAGCTGGAGCATTGGAGCGAGCAACTTGGAACCCGGCGAGTGTAAAAGGACACGAGGTTAGATACAGAATCAACCCAGAGAAAAGGGCCAGCAAGGTCAAGCACAAGCATGACGGGCACAAGGGATCTACCATTGGAAAGTTTGGTCAAGTATTGGAGACTTGAGGGGTCTTTTGTTACAGGAAGAACGACAACATGGCTCGGTAGTCGTAGATGTGAAGGTTGAGCATATAAAAGGGTGATAAGGTATAGTAACGAGCACAAGCGAAGAACAAGGTGAGAAGACGCCATGGGGGAGAGAAGACAACGGAGTACTAATGGGATATATGCGGAGGCTTGAAGCAGACGTTAAGATAGGTTATCGAACAATAAGCGGAAAGGATAAGGACTTGGCATTTGCTGACTGGACTTGTAAGCATTGTAGCTTTCTTTAGGCGGTCCACCACTGGGTGGGCAAGGGCAGCCAACAGGTTGACGTTTATCTCTATACGTAACCAAAACGTGTACCCCCACTCGCATGTACATGTTTATAGATATAACACATGTAATTCTCACGTGGCCTATGTTTATGTTTTATCAATATCCAAAGATTGGACCAAGCGCTCTCAAAGCTTTCAAACCTAAAGAAGTTGAATGTTGAAATTCAATATATAATTTATTATATGCATTCCACCTTATCTACTTAGCCCTAATGTCAATATATTCTAAGTTTTCTTTTGATGTTGATATTTAGTTTTAAATAAAAGACAAAAAAATAGAAATTTTGTAATCATCCAATCCAAAACAGTTTGATCGATTGTAAGATAATCACAGAAAATAATAAAAGTTAAATTAAGTGGTGACAGTACGCAAGAATCTCTGGATCTCTCCCTCAATAAAACAAGCTTATTCTTCTCGTCTTTTTTTTTTTTTTTTGTCTTTGACCAGAGTATTTACTAGTAAACTCATGATTAATCCTCTCATTGATAAAAAGGCACCTCACAAAATAAATCAACTAACCCAAAAATTTAAAACTGCTCCGTACCAAAGCTAACATCCTCTTGTTTCTTTATTAAAGAATAATGTTGCATAACTAAGGCCCAACATTTATTTGCCAGTAGTCATCTTCCCCTTTCTCGGACTAGAGTTCCTGATAGATAGATTAAAAACAAAAAAGCTTCCAATTTCCGAGGTATGGATCTCCGCCCCTCCCTCTTGACACACAAAAGTATTACAATTCTTTCGACGAACAGGGTCGTTCTGTTCTTTAGATCTCTGTAATGCGATTATGTAGAGATTGAAGTTTGATGGAATTTATGCGCCTTCTTTTAGCGGGTGTTCTTTATTTAGACTTGAATCTTATTTGATCGTAAAACCATGTGAAATTTTGAAACTTCAGTCATTCTGGTGATACCCATTTGATTTCCTTGCTTTTCGTCCTAAGTTTGTCATGTATACTGCTTTCGAAATGTGTGTGTGATTCACTTTTTTTTTTTTTTGGTCTTAATTGCAAGGCATTGTTAACAGTTTGGATCATTTCGCGAAGGGCTTATTTAAACAAAGAGTTGGGAAAACGTTCGCTCTTGGTAGAAATGGATCAGTTTGATGATTCAATTAGGAACCAACTAGCTGCACTTTGGCGGGTTATTAACGTTACTAGAGGCTTTAAGGAGGACACCGTCCCATGTCAAGTTGAAGAGGTACTTAAGGCTCGAGTCTTGCCCCATGTTTTCATTGTTTTTCACCCGCCAGGATTCTGTATGATTTGTTTCCATTTCTCAGGGCCTTTTTCTTGGTTCTGTCGGTGCTGCCAATAACAAGGATGGACTCAAGAGCAAGAATATTACACATGTCTTGACCGTAGCTAGTTCGATACGTCCTGCTTATCCTGGTCATTTTGCATATAAAGTCATTGGAGGTGTTGTCTATCATCCTTTTATTTGGTGAAATGCTATGTTTCTGAACCCACATTTGTCGCCTTCATGAATTTCCACCTTCATAATTCTTGATCTATAACCACTATCACATCAGTTTTTGTACTTCTATTCTCTGCAGTTCTCATATCTGGTTTTCTTATCTCCGCCTAATGGTTCACTCCTTTATTGTTAGCTATTAATGAGTTGCAACTGCAGTTACTTTTTGACTTTGCTATGTCTGCATACTGTACTTATGTTCACTGAATTTAAACTTAGTCCATTTTGTGGAACCGTCACTTGTCTTCTTAAATATTTCATTTATGTTCCTCCTGTAATACTGTAATTAATTTATTGAAAAAGATTTGCCACCATCACATGGTTTTTTTTTTTTTTTGAACCTCTGAAATTTTGGATGCAGAACATTTTGACTCTGCTAATGGATATAACTTGATGGCTTTATAGACACAGATTTCTCTTTAACTTAAGTGTTTCTTTCTGAGACAGTTGCGGATAGAGAAGAAACCAATTTGAGACAGTACTTTGATGAATGTTTCAATTTCATTGATGAAGCTAAGGGACAGGGTGGTGGTGTTTTGGTTCATTGCTTTGTTGGAAAATCACGAAGGTGATTCCTCTTTTTATGAATAGATTAATTTCCTTTTGGGGTCCTGTTTTGTTTCATGATCTTGGCATTCATTATCAATATTCCATTGCCACAAATTGGTAAAGCAGTCCTCATAGTAATTCCTTGAAAAAAAATCTTTAGCTTCAAAACAATGACCTGGCACATTTGTGGACAAGTTTACATTATCAAAAAATAATATTGGCTTACACATGTTGAGGCTATTGAACTTTATACAGCTATGTTAATCATGGGTACACATGTTTATTCTTTGTACTGCAAATTATAAGCTCTGTTTGAAAAAGGTTTCTAGGTAAGCTTAGTTCATTTATTATGTGCCTACAAATTTGCAGAACTTGTTACCAATACTTGTAACAGTCAGCGAAAAATATTATTTGACTGGGACGGTCATCAGTAGCGAATCGTCAATAAATGCCTTTATAATAGCTGGCGGTTGGATAGTTCCCAAAATATTGGGCAAAATGGTTTTCTTTACTTGTATTTAAATAGGTAATGGAAGCCATAAAGGGGAGAACCTTTCATCCTATATTACCATTAATTTATTAGCATATTTAGTTTCTTCCTTAACTTGAGAGCTTTACTCGCCTGTAACATTCCATGACAAGGTTGAGGCTGAGTTAAGGGTCGTGTGGATCTGGCAACTAACAAAAAGTTATCAGAGCATGGTTTCGATGAGAACCACTCTCCAGGAGATCCATCCATACTACCCATGTAAGAATCTCAACATCTTACCCTAGAACAATTTCCACAGCTGGAAAAAGTGGTCTATAATAAGTACATTCAGCTATAAACCTTTATAAAAACATTCTCTTCAAAGAAACTAGATGAAGTTTCTTCCAACCCTCCTCCCATTAATCCTCACACAAACACTTACCCAAACTACACTCAAAATAGCCAATCTGGACATGTCACCTACATGTAACCATCTCATCCCACTAATAATTTCCAAAACCCTCCAGTCTACATGTTTTTTGAGAAATAAATGAATTTTATTAACTCAAGCAAAAATTGTACATCATTACAATGAATCAATCATAAATGCTACTATTAAAACAAGATGAACTTTAGAGATTCCATAAGTTTCTTGTTCTGGTACTTGCATATAGATGATCACCATGAGCCAAGAGGACTTCTCTAATCCAATTGATATTTTTATCAGCTAGGATGTGCTTATTGCCCAACTCCTTCCTGTGCAGCTTGGAATTTCTCTCTCTCCAATGGCATAAATGGAGCAAGTGAAAGCTGTTTCTAGAATGACTCCATCCTATTTCATGGATCTCACTATTTTGACAACCCAATCCAGTATATGTTCCCGTTCCCTTTGAGTTCAGGGTACTTGCATTACCAAACACATTTACCAATCACAAACCCATCAATTCAATCAAAATCATGAACCATTATTCCTTGAGTTGTCAAACTTGATTTCCCACATCATGATGGCATAGAAGATCCTATTAGTTGGTTAGAAAGAATCGAGAATTTTTTTTTTAATTTCACAAAATGCCTGCTTCAGAAAAGGTAACCTTGGCTGCATTCCACTTAGATTGACGAGTCTATCTATGGTATCAAAATCTCAAGTGCACTCGAGTTTGAATGACATGGGACAAATTCAAGCAAGTTATCGATGATCAGTGGCCAACCTTGTGTAAGGACTTCTATGGAGAGTTATCGAAACTAACACAAACTGGTATCATGAAGGATTACTAGCTCGCTTTCTTGCGGGGTTGGGAATTTAACTAAACATCAATAAGTTAGTTTTTTGTTAGTGGAGTAAAGGAAGCTATAAAGGAAATGTTTGGGTTGCAAACCTTGAATTCCTTCCACATGTATCTAGCCTTGCACATCTCTTTGAAATTAGTTACTCTACCTGAAATATGATCAGTGACACCAAAATCCAATACCCATGACTGTTTTCTAAGGATAGATAAATAACAGGTTGTTTGTTTTACTTTGATGAGGACAGATGGCCCAAAGAAGATGATGTCTGTTGAGATGACTGATATTGCAAGTACTCTGTATACTCATCTTAAGATAAGATAGCAGACGGTTGTGTGCTACCCCATGGCCTCCTTTAGCTTGAAACCAGATTGTGCCGCAAGTGTTGACCTATCAACATTGTTCTTTAATGGACTCTCTTTAGCTATAGAAGGAAAGAGTATAAAATATACTTCTGATTTGCATCGCCTTAACATCAAAGGGAATAGGCAAAAAAGAATTCAACTCTTCAAATTCATGTTTCAATTTTTCAAAATATTCTATCAAATTTCCTTTTGTCTAGATTGAAACAACTTGACAAGTATATCATACACGTAAAGCATATCATTGGAATAAAGAATCTTAGTATAGTCCCAAGCATGCTTACAAGCACTAACACAAGAGAACATAATTCAGATTTCGGGTTCCGTAGAATCGAAAAGAATATGTAGCAATTGTGTATCATCAAATTGCCAAATTTTCAATAGTTTCTGATCAATTATGATATCAGATGTGAGATGGGATAACTTTTTTTAACCTTTGAAGAACAATTCTACATTCTTAGACCAGAAGGAATAGTTGTTATCGGTTAAACATTGTTTGGTGATTTGTAGATTGGAGGAACCCATTGTTGAGATAGTTGTCAAGACACTCTTCAATGACTTTTCACTGGAGTCTGACATATTACTGGTGTATTTGACGAATTTGTTGACTAACGAATGTTAATAATTCTACTGATACTTCTCTGGAAAATTTGATAGACTCCACTAATAACAAGTTCTCAGGTTCTGGTTGAATTTGACATATTTCCACGTGTCAGAAGGGAGGTTTTGGTGGTTTGGGGTTAACATGGCTCTAATACCATGTTAAGGATATTAAGGCAGCATTAGAGAATGCAATTAAGGGCTTGATACAATCTCAAGACCCCATGTAGCCATTTTATAATAGTAAGAATCAATTACATAAGAAAAGTTGATCTTAGGAATAAATATGAAATTATATAGTTTGATTTTTCCTAATAGTTACTATTAATTTATCAGCTTCTCTTTCTTAACTTGAGAGCTTTACTTGTCTATGGCCATTCCATGACGAGGTCAAGGCTGAGCTAAGACTGGTGTGAATCTAGCAGCTAACGTCTTTACTTTTGCTTGGGAACATACATGGCATCTTTCGTAACGTAAGGATACCTTTGAGCCCTATTGAACACCTGTAACTGCATAACTGATATTCAAAAAGTAGTGAACCAGGGTTTATTGATGGTGTATGCTTGAACTATGGTCTCTCAATCCGAGTTGAACATTTTATGCGCAGGGGTGGTGTGCATTTCAGTGAAAGACTCAATTTACCAAAATAAGCGTCTTCAATTATTTCTGTTTAGTGATTGTTCCGTCATTTTAAATTAGCAGTTAGAGATTGTATAACATAAAGGTTCCCCGAGACTAATTGTTCTTGTGAGTTGTAACTAAAAATATATTATGCTATTGTTGAACTACAGAGGAGGTAGTCAATCATGCTAAACTTCCAGCTAGACTGAAAACTTTTACTTCCTGGCTTCTCTTTCAGTGTCACTATAGTTGTTGCTTATTTGATGAGAAAGCACGGTATGAATTTATGTCAAGCCCTGGAATATGTAAAGAGTAGGCGGCCGCAAGCAGCTCCTAATTTTGGTTTCATTTCTCAGCTTCGAGATTTTGAGAAATCTCTTCAAGTTCAAGATGCAGCCAAATAGATTCTTTTGCAAAGTTTATCACCACTTTTTGTTGAATGTGGACTTGGAGGATTCATGGATATATTTCTGTAATCAACATATGGGATTGAATGCATATCAGTTCGCTCAAAATGGTGAACTTTTTAAATTTAGCCATAGACATGTCTAAATTACCTGTCTATTTATAACAAAACTCTCTTAAACCACGTTTATCATCTTTTTGTCAATTAAAGAGACTCGGCTGTCCGGATCTTGCATTAGTTTGTGGCTCATTGAAACGTCCTACTTCCATATTAATCTTAGAAATGATATTTGCCATCAGTTCAAAATAAACTTATTGCCCAATTTTCCACTTCATCATCAACAAAATTTAGGAATTACCTGAAGGCAATCTTTAATAGCATGACAAACAATGACCATGGGAAACTTGTAGAACAAAGTTTCTATTTTTACACTTTGCAGAAGCGATATAAGCTGTTAGATGACAGTATATCGCTTTGAAGATCCTAGTTATGTAATAGAATTGATGTAGACTAAATTTGAGATAAGTTTTTAGTAATAAAGTGTATTTTTCTTGAAGCATCTTTTTTTTATGAGCATTTTTTAATCCATCTCAGATAAGAAGTTAAGATTCGTTTCTCGTTACGACTCTTTTTCTTACTTGAATGAGTCATATTTTAATTGACCTTATCCATTAAACATTCTGGACTCTATTAAATGAAACTATCAATAACATGAAAGTATGCTAGGTAACAATTCTCAAGCCTTCCTTAACATTGTCTCGTACAGGACAACAGATATTAGACCTATGACGTTGTCTTACTATGGTTTTGAATGCAAGTAAATAGAATGAGAACAGACACGACGCCCGCAGGGCGTAGCTCAGTTGATTTCGGAGGGGCAGATTTGCTCCAAGGTGCAAGGTTCGAATCCTACGGTTTGTAGTGTGGTGTGGAAGCAACATTCTTGAGCTCCTTGTGGGCTTTGAGGTGGGCTCCTTATAGGCCTGTGGGTTGCTCACCTCCCTCTTAGCGGGTCACTGAGTACCTGATTTACATCCTCCCAGTTGCTTCATTGGGTCGGAGTATGGAGGGCCCTTTGAGTTGGGGATTCAACCTTTTGCTCCAAGAACAGATACGACAGATCTTTTAAAGATTCTCGCACGTGTTCCCTTTGGTGTCTAAAGTTCACCGTAGAGAGGTGAAATATCTCTTACTCTTAACTGTTAATCACGGTTAATATTAAGCATTGATTTCCCTGTATAAGGTGTCTCACTTTCATCATCTACGCCAATTTTGAGTTTGTTTTCTTAAAAGCGTCCTTACTTTCTTTGTTTGCCTATTTTCAAGCAAAAAGAACAATGTTTAAGGTGATTTATGGACTTGTTTCATTATTGAAAGTAAGATTCAATATTTTTTCATTCTTTTTATAAGATGAAGGATAAAAAATGATATTATTATTAGCTTAAGAACCAAGGCTAGTTCTAGTGGCTATAATGACATGGATTTTGATTGACTTTTTTTTTTCCTGAGTCTGTCAATTGCGAATTAACTGCAAGAGAACGGCATAGTTGTAGTTAATACTAGCAAGTATGGGACAATCTCACAAAGACAATAAATACTAGTAGTTATCAGTGTCTTATTATCTAGTCTACAAATTTGATTTTGATTTTGAATTAAAGAAACTAAAACTTAAGAAAATAAAATAAAATAGATAGCAACAACATTGAACAGAGAAATAAGAAATCATTTAGGAAATTACCTATATTGAGAATTAGTGTCTAGGTTTCGAATTCCCTTAGAAACCCTTAACCAGGTGATCATTTATCACGTAATTGTTTTATTGACCATTGGACCTTTAAAATTCCTATGGTATCCTAATAGCTCTCTCGAGTCTAATAACAATTAATCCTAATATTATAAACTGAATTAACCAGTTTAGAGTTTATAAAATTGTTTTATCGAGTTGTGAATTACATTATTAGGTTTGACTATAATTCGAAGGATCTATGTCATCTTATCTTTAAGGTTATAATCAACTCCTTCCAATTATAGTAGATCTATTCATACAAGAATTTCAATCTCTATGTTATGAAATCATATGATAATCAAATATTCTAGATCTATTAAAACATATATTAAGCACATAAATGAATCACATTAGATCGATCAAAATAATTTCATTAAATAAAATTAATTATCAAAACATGTTCAAGCATAAACATAGGGTTCATCTTACCTAGATACTAAAGGAATTTAGTTACGCATGATTGAAGATGAGATCAAACATAAACAAAAAGAAAGAAGAATAGAAAATAACGGGTTTGTAATTCTAAATATCCCTTTTATCTACTACCAGATGTTCTTTGAAAGGTAGAAGTTTAATCTTGTATTCACTTGGATTTTTTGATGATTTCTTCGTGTTTTCTACTTCTTTATATCAAAATCACCCTTGAGTTGCCTCTCAAAGTCTCTAAACATCTATGCACATTTGCCTTTAAATGCATATTTTTATGCTAATTTTTAAGGTTTTAAGTGATGCACAGTCTGATACATAATCGTGTACTAGATCATGTATAACCCAAAATACGCAAAATTTACAATTTTACACAACCCGAGAGAAGTACACAGGTTGATACACAATTTTGTATCCCTTATTTGCTTCAAATCTTCATTTTATGTCGTGTTTTCATCTGAATTATAAGGCAATTATAACCTATAAACACACTTGGAGCAAATTAAGTACCAAATATACAATAAAATATCAAGAAAATACATCAAATATTTGGTATAAATATGGTTAATTATGCATCTATCGGGTTCAATAATGTTATACCATAGAAATAGAAATCATGAGTCCTTCAGGTTTACTGAAACAATTCACCCTCTCCCATAATAATTAGGTCCTTTTAGGATAACTTACGAACTTAGTATAATCAAAGTCTAGGAAGAGACTACTTTAAGGAACTCTTCTTTAGACTCAGTGTTTGGGGGTTTTGATGAGAATTTTGAAGCACGCATAAAGTTAAATAAATTTGTGAAGCAAGAGTTTTAGAAGATGAGGGAGAGATTTAACATCTTTAATAATATAGGACAAAAGTTTTTTGATGTAGTTGAGCAAATTTGTTACCCAGTAAAGTGAGATTTTACCCTATTGTCTTCAAGTGTGGGTTGTAGTTTCCAATTCATTAAGCCAACCTACAAATCTTCGACTTAATACCTAAAAATATTTGACTTAATAGGCCAAAGCCCAAGCTAATTATACCTCCATATCTAGTCTTCTTGGTAGATTCATAGTTGCATGTCATATTAGAGAGGTGCCCCCATCCCTGATCTATTTAAGTTTATGGATAAGTTCAAGCTTATCATGACTCAAAGTCTCAAGAGTGGATCTTATTTGGTAACAATTGCCACATGGTTTTAAGGAATGGAAAGACAAGTTCATTTTTTTAATAAGTCGGACATGTCTATGGCCTTTTAGGATCATTTACAGTGTTTTGGATAAAAGGTTTTCTTAGTAGAATAGAAATAATGCAACCTTAAGGTTCCATAGCCAAAAGTTAGTAAATCTAACCTATCCTTTTCCACCCTAAGAGATACAGAGATACTTATGCAAATTGAGATAATCAAATTAAAGATGTCTTATAGATAAGAACATCTTTGTAGTTCATTTTATTCTTGTTTTATTTTTCTTATTATGCATTAAACTTCTAGATAAATAAGTGATTTTTATGATAGTCATGAACATGAATAAAATGATTGTAAGGAAGAAGGCGAAAAAAGAGATATGCATATTGAGTTTTTCCTTAAAGTAGAAAAAGAAGAAATAGGTGACCTACATTGATGAGGTTATTATTATTGAGCCTGCACCCTTAAAGGCTTTAATCATTATGTTCATGTCGCCTTTGACATGCTGTCCTTCTATCATAGAGAATGTTATGACCCCTTGTACCTTACAAGCCTCCTCGTAAGGAGGATGACTACTTCTTTCCTTGATTCAAATTAAGGAAAAGTAATATTGTTTTCACCAAGATTGAGATAGGATCAAAGATGGTTCGTGGGATAGTGACTGTAAAGGATAAGCAAAACTCAGAGAGCATGAATTTGGACTTTATCTATCATTGTTAAGATGCATTTTTTATAGTAAGTTTGCTTATGTTATTTTACATTCCTCTTTACCTCCAAGCTTACTGTTTTATTTTTTATTTTATATTGCTTCTTTTGTAATGAAAAGGGCTATAAGAAAGTTTACATGGAGTTAAGTAGAAGCACTATCAAAGAAAAGGAGGTTGAGACTGCAATCTTGAAGGTTTATAAGGACGCTGAGGCTTTCTATAAGGCTATTAAAGAACAACTGTTTAAACACCTTGATGAGCTATAAAAGGAAAATGAAAGGTTGAAAGATGAGGTAGTAGGCCCAAGGGGATGCTTAAGGAGCATTAGAGGAAGCTCGATGGTGATGACTTTAAATTTGTGATTATCTATTGTTAGCATAAGTCTAAGGGTATGTTTGGGAGTTTAGGATGGAATGGAATGGAATGGTAATTAATGGAACGGAATGGAATGAAATGGGCCACTCCATTGTTTGGAAGTTTAAATAAAATAAGAGAGGTTTGGAAGGCAAGCCAAGTCATTCCATCCCTGACCCCCCAATTTGAGAGGTCACAAAATATTAGATTTTGGATGGCAAAGGATGGCTTCCAAGCCATTAATTGCCATTCCATCCTATTTTAAAATAGACTCTTAAATAATGGCCTGAATCACTTGAGCAATTCCATTCCATTCCCTTCCATCCCTCTACCCACGTCCAAACATACCCTTAAATGGTTTGCAATTACACAAAATGATCGGAAAAGGACTAACATAATTGATGCCAGAATTTATAATATGATAAGAACAGAAACTTGCAAGTAAGTGATTAAGAGTAGAGTTCTGTAGGCCAAGGTCGGTGGATAATAACCTCATATGGAAGGATTACAAGTTACAACTAGGCTCTTGAAGGCGTAGCCCTTAAACCCAAGGCTCTGTACCTTCGCAAATTCTGAAATTGGTTCACATAGTCCATGCTCTGTATCTGTTTTTCGTTTTAAATGGCTCTGGTTCCCAGTCGTCAATTTCATCTGGAAAGCTCCTTCTCTAAATTCCACGGCACTCCTCTCCAGTTCTTCAGGTACACTTATTCATTTCCTCTGAAACCACACACCCTCTGCGCAAATTCTCCCGCTGATAAGCGCCCACCTGGAAAGTCCACTTTGGTTTCCTCAGGAAAACCCATCTCTCAAAATGCGGAGTTATCAAACAGCAGGAGCTGGTTGGCCGAGTGGCACAAACCCTCTAAACGAATCCAGCTCAAGTCGCCTCAGGCAGTGTTTAATTATAGAAATAGTAGTGGTAACAATATCGATAGTAGCGGTACTGGCAGTACAATGGAGAAAATCGTGGAGAAATTGAAAAGGAATGGTTTTATGGGTGGTGACGGTAGTGTGAAGAAGGATAAAGAACAAGAGAGAGTGATAGAAAAGGGGAGCGTAGAGGATATATTTTATGTAGAAGAAGGAATGCTGCCGAATAGCAGAGGTGGGTTCTCCAGGGAATCGCCATTAGGTGTAGATGATGTGTTTAGGAGTGATGGGGAGGTGAGGTTTCCCTGGGAGAAGCCAAAAAAGGTGGCGAATGAGGGGGAAGGTGAGAAGTGGAGTGCGAGGAGTAAGAGCAGGACACATTTGGCGGAATTGACATTGCCTCCGTCAGAGTTGAGGAGGTTGAGACAATTGACTTATCAAGAAAAGAGCAGGGTAAGGGTTAAGGGAAGAGGCGTTACTCAGGAAGTGGTGGATGCCATTCATCAGAAGTGGAAAATGGCCGAGATTGTGAGAGTGAAAGTTGAGGGTCCACCTGCACTTAATATGAAGAGAGTACATGAAATATTGGAGGTGTGTTACCTGCATATGTCGTCATTTTCACGATTATGAATGTGAACATATTTCATTTATTCTTCACTTGATGTTGGAATAGAAAAGAAAGAATAAGCGGATGAGCAAAAACTATATGAAGCTAATGATGGTCCTTATCATCATCATATGTGCTTTAGCTCTTATGCTTTGTTGGACTAGAACCTAGAAACAAGCTTGATTGATTATCTTTTCTCAGTCAAGTGCACAGAACTATGTTGCATGATTTCACTTGAGGATAGAAGATAAATACAATCTGTACACAGTAACTGATGAATGTGTTAGATACTTGCACTATTGAGCCGACAAGCTGGTCAGTTTTGAAATCTGTGCTGATATTTTCTTTTGTTTGCCGCAAAATACATAGCTACTTGATACATCCCTGTTAGAGATAAGTATGGAACATTATAGATAACAGCTGACTGATTTGCCACATTTTGTTGTAGCAGTAATCCACTATCTAATGGTGCTTTTGGCTATTAACTAAGCTGTTCCATTTTGAAAAGATAAATTTCAATTCATACTCTGTCAGTGTGTAGTGCATCTACTGTCTGCTTCCTTGCTAGAGAGAGGTATAACCCACTTTTAGAGATCATTTTGCTACATTTCTTTTTTCTTTCTAGCAGTAATCACCTTGCTAATGCGTTGTAGAGATTATCAATCAAAGTGGTCAGTATTGAAAAAGATTGATTTCCCCAAGTTTGCACTTGGCAGTTGGGAAACTGATCGTTACTGCATCCCTGATAGCGGTTGGTGCACTATGATCAATATCATTATGGTGCATTTTGTCTCTAGAAGTAGTCATCTATCCTGGAATGCTATAGGTTGTCAAAAAAGCTTGTCAGTTTTGAAAATATGTTTACCTCCAGATTTGGTTGCTGTCAAGAAATTGCATGCTGCAGCCCTATGAGAAATAGGCATCAACCACTTCTGAAGGTCATCTGATACATTTTCTCTCTAGAGGAGATCAACTGTCTAACGTGAACTTTATAAAGTGTAGTCTTATTTTCTCATTCTGCTGTAGGGGATGGATATATGATAGTTTTAGAACCCTTACGTACAGTTAAACCAACATTCGTAGAGCTTTGCTATTCCTGTTTTATTGTACCATCATTTGCTTGGTTTCCTATTCTCTGCATTTCTTAGGAGCCGTAAGTGGTTCAGAATGAAATTAAAGTATTAGACATTAAGACAAGTAATGTGAGAACATTATCCATTCGTTTATCTGCTGAGATAAATATATCTCATTTGATTGTGAAATTTTCATCTTTGGACTACCCTCTTCTTCTTTTCTAAATTTTTAATATGTTATAAATGTTATAAACAGAGAAAAACTGGCGGGTTAGTAATTTGGAGGTCAGGCAGTTCTGTCTCATTATATAGAGGAGTCAGCTATGATGTTCCTTCTGCCCAATCCAACAAAAGAATATCTAAGAGAAATGAAACATCTATGAATTCCTTACCAACGCCAACTGCTAAGACCATTAGAGGTCCTTCTTTATATGAGGTGCATGAATCTCATGTGGATGAAAAAACTGCTGCTGAGGCTAAGGAAAAGAGAGAAACAAGTTTGATATCGGAAAGGAAATACGAAGATGAAGTAGATAAGCTGTTAGATGGTCTGGGTCCCAGGTACAAAGAGTGGCCAGGCTGTGATCCATTACCTGTAGATGCAGATCTACTTCCTGGAATAGTTCCTGGTTATCAACCTCCATTCAGGATACTTCCATATGGAGTGAGAGCCAATCTTGGATCAAAAGAGGCAACAGCTTTACGTTGGCTTGCTAGGGCTCTTCCTCCACATTTTGCGTTAGGTAAGCATTTTTTTCCCTGGTCATTCATTGTGGGATTCGAAACCCTTTAATGGTATATGCAATTTCTGTTTCCAGGAAGAAGTAGGCAGCTCCAAGGCTTGGCTGCAGCCATGATTAAATTATGGGAAAAAAGTTCAATTGCAAAGGTTGCACTCAAACGGGGTGTCCAGCTGACTACCAGCGAAAGGATGGCTGAGGATATTAAGGTAATAAGAAAATTATTTATTTATTAATACTTGTGGATCCCACCTTATAATTTCAGAAATGAATGTTCTCTATCAATGTCGAGGATCTTGGAGCAGTTAAAGGTTGAAAATTGACCAAGTGGGTTGATGCTTGATCTTCAGATAGTATGCATTAGGTTGCTGCTTGTTATAAAGCAGAAAATAAGAAAAAGAAAGGATGGAAGACAGAAATTGTTTGAATTTACTGCAGGATATTATTTTCTCTGAATTGTGTTAATTTTGTAGTGGCATAATCTTTTAGGTCCACTTCGGTATAATGTTCTCTCAAAAACTTCCTTTGCACTGTTAATTGAAGTAAAAAAGAAATAGAAAGATTATTTATTTTCCAAAAAAAAAAAAGAAATAGAAAGACAAGAAGAAAGGAAAGGGGCTGAATTTTTGAAGGAAAGCTTGTGATGTAGATCCGGTAGAAGATGTGATAACTAGTCAATAAAACATACAAATTGATTAATGGGCTAGTGGCTCATGTTTTGCCTAGTTTATCAAAAGATTACATCTGATTTCCTTGTCTAGTTTTGTGAGCTAACATGAAGTATCTGCATAAGATCTGCTATTTAATTTCTCTAGGAAATGTGAAGATGATACTATAGTTTGAGACCCTGAACAAGAATGTCACATATACAAAGAAAACTGAATGCATTGTAGTCTTAAACACTGATGAGTCCACTTCCCTATATGGGAGTTTGTACTATGCTATATGTCATGCAAAAACACTAAGACTGTGTAATCCACTTTATTGGCTGCAGAAATTGACAGGTTGCATACTACTGTCTAGAAATAAGGATTTCTTGGTCTTCTATAGGGGTAAGGACTTTTTGGCACCAGAGGTTGCTGAAGCATTGCTAGAAAGGGAGAGGTTGGCCAAGTCTTTGCAAGATGAAGAAGAACAGGCACGTTCAAGAGCCTCAGCCCTGGTTACACCAACTGCCGAAATGATGGAGCAAGCAGGAACTGCGGGAACCTTGGAAGAAACTTTAGATGCTAATGCAAGGTGGGGGAAGAAATTGGATGAAAGTCATAAAGAGGAACTTACAAAAGAAGCTGAAATAGCTAGACATGCTAATCTCATGAGAAAACTTGAAAAGAAGCTTGCCTTTGTAAGTTTTTGTAATTTGGGGTTTTGATTTTTGTGCGATATTTATGCTGTATCTCTTAGCTATGAAGTATAGCTCCTGCTAGAATTTAGAATATAGTCACCTGTCAAAGTTCACAATTGCTGTTTACTGCCTTTTGTTTCATCTCATATAACTTTGCAAGGATTAAGTATCACACATCGCAAAGCATAGTGAATCAACCTCATGCCACTGCACTATTTGTTAGTCCGGAAAATTCCAATTGCTTAAAACTCTCAGTTTCTTTTTCTCACAGGCAGAGCGAAGGTTGGTGAAAGCCGAACAAGCCTTGAGTAAAGTTGAAGGATTTTTGCAACCAGCAGAAAGGCAGGCAGACCCTGAAAGTATAACTGATGAGGAAAGATATATGTTTCGCAAGCTTGGTTTGAAGATGAAAGCTTTCTTACTTCTTGGTAAAACTTGAACCCAATATGTGGTACTTCTTTGATGCTTTCTGTTTGGGCACCACATGATGGATAATTTCAAACTTCAGGTAGACGTGGGATCTTTGGTGGTACGGTTGAAAACATGCATTTGCACTGGAAGTATCGTGAATTGGTTAAGATCATTCTGAAGGCTAAGAGCTTTGAACAGGTCAAAAAGATTGCACTAGCTCTTGAAGCTGAAAGTGGAGGTGTCTTGGTTTCAGTGGATAAAGTCTCCAAAGGATATGCTATAATTGTATACAGGGGAAAGGACTATCAGCGTCCTTCCACTTTGAGGCCAAAGAATCTTTTGACAAAGAGGAAAGCTTTGGCACGTTCTATAGAGATTCAAAGGCGTGAGGTATTAACAAACTTTATATTGCTGATGTAAAATCTTATTTCTTTGCATGCGGGTCTCTGTTTATAGGCTTCCAAATAACATCTTAAACTCTCTGCACAGAGGTGTTTACAATACCTACTGCCTAGTACCAATCAGGCCAATCAGGAACACATCCACTCCTCTCTGAATTGCTTTTGATCTCCTTAAACTGAAACCTATTCTTCTGATTCATGTGTGGCATCGCTTACTGAATCAACTGATCAATCAGTTAAATGTGTAAATTACCAGTTATGAACCTTATCTGTACCATATTACTTCTGTTAGATAGAGCTGTAATTACATTCTGAATCCTTGAACAAACAATCCACGTTCAATGCATGAACTACTGTTTTGAAACAATTCATTATTGCATGCTGCTCCATGCTCTGTCAAGAATCAGTGCACACTGATGGGCTGCAAACTGAGGTCATGAGTAGAAGTTTCAACCTTGCTAAACAGACATCGCAGTTGTTGGATAACTTTTAGCATGTATTTTATCCAGAGGTTTGAATCAATAATTGCAATATGAACCCTGTTGATGGTTTTTGATATGCATTTCTTTTAGTAACGTTCCCAAACACGGGTTTTTAGATATCACATAGTTTCTCTCTCTGTTTCCTTCTATGTGCTTGCACACACAAACAGGATTAAATCTGCTTGGTGATTGGTTGCATAAAAATTCGTGAAAGAATCTATTAAGCAATTGCGCTATGTTTCTCGTTCACAACACAGTAAAAAGAGAAAAGCAGATGGGTCACCTTGGTATTTCATTTAGTGCATTGATTGAAAAGGCTGTTCATGTGCTGTTGCACTAACCTCCTTGATAGTATGATTTATCTAAACGTGCAAAGGTTGTCTTTCTGTTTGTTTGTTCTACATTAGGGAAGCAAATTTTAATCAACATGTAGATCCATGTTTTCTAACTTTTGACTTCTTTACCTGGTTTAGAAATTTGGTTACTTGAAAGCAGTGGTAGAACTGGTAGCACAGATGCTTCATGTGTGGACAGGAGTAGTCATTTTGGTTAACTATGTCGTTTTAGCATATTCTTTTTGGGGAGAGGATTGAGAGAAAAAGGGTTTTAGGGGGGGAGGGTAGCATGCATGCTAACGGTTGGTCACAGAGAATATGACTCAGAAGTGTGAATAGTAAATGCTTTGTTCTATTTGCTGTACTTAGCTCTAGTTCTTTCAGTTGAAAATATGTTTACCTCAGTTCTTGTAATTAATCCTTTGAACATGTTTTTCAGGCTCTGCTAAATCACGTTTCAACCCTGCAGAATAAGGTGGAAAATTTAAGATTTGAAATTGTAAGGACTTTTTTTTTAAATCTTTAGTTATGCTTTGTCTTAAGCAACTTCTTTTATGAATCTCATTGTTATATTGTTTTGCCTTAATTCATGTTGAAAGGAAAAAATTACCAGTGTAAAAGACACAGGAGATGAAGAACTTTACAACATGTTAGATTCTGCTTATCCTACTGATGAGGATGACTCAGAGGTATGTACCTTTTGCTGAATATCTTGTGTTTTTCTTTTGTTTTCTCTATCAACTGTTCACTGTACCAAAATTTTACAACATTTATAGGACGAACAATATGAGGCATATCTTGAGACGTACACCAATGGAAATCCTAATCATGATGAGAATGATGATAATGGAACTGGGAATACTGTTCAAAATGTCCAGCTGGAATCAAACTTTCCTTGCAGTTTCCAGGATCAGGAGTCTGAAACAGAAACAGAACTCGAGGTTTATACTTGATCTTCTACTACTGATTTTTATGTTAAATAAACTATTCTAATTTCCTTATACCTCTACTGTACTTATATAAGGGTGAAGATGAGGCATATGATGATGAAAATGAAAGTACAGTTCACAATTTTCAGCTAGGTATGAAATATCCTTTCCATTTGCAGGATCAGGAGTCTGAAACAGAAACAGAACTTGAGGTTTATACTTGATCTTCTACTACTGATTTTTATGTTACATAAACTATTCTAATTTCCTTATATCTCTGCTGTACATATATAAGGATGAAGATGAGGCATATGATGATGAAAATGAAAGTACAGTTTACAATTTTCAGCTGGGAATGAAATATCCTTTCCATTTGCAGGATCAGGAGTCGGAAATAGAAACAGAGGTTAGTTTATACACGATCTTCCCCTTCTCTACTTTATTATTAGATGTACTAGTCTTATTCAATTTCAACAGGAAGATGGAAGTGTGGGAGATATTACAACAAATGATGGAGAAGATTATTTGGCGAGCGGCAACCTGGTTCAGCGCGATAAAAGTGATTTTCCATACTGCACACAAAATCATGAATCTGGGAGATCTAAAGATTGTTGACTGGCATTTGTATATGACATACTACCACAACTCTACATCAGACTGGTGTAAGAATACTGGTTTTACAATGAGCAGGACTCTGAAGAAAGAATCAGGAGCAGAGTTATACCTGGAGGGAAGTTCTGCCCCTCCATTGGTAAAAATTACTCACTGCAGGTGCATGTACATTGCTGAAAGTACATATTGGTGTCTTAATTCTTTGCCCTGATAAGTTTGCCAAGAGAGACAGAAGTTCACGACTATGGAAGGAAAGCAAAAGGCTTGATAGGGATAGCTCCCTGGAATTTCCGGAACCAGCTGTTTCTAGAGAGCGAGCCCGATTTGGTTCACGCTTCTGTTTCACTGCTTGTGTAATATAAAAAAAAGTCTCCACATTTCAGTGAATTATGTACGATACAGTGTACAGTTCATGTGCTCGTACCAAAGCTTAAAGACGAACTTGATCATTTCCTTTCCCCTTTTTTTTTTTGTTAATACTGAATATTTCGTAAATTAATAATTTTAATTAAATAATAATTTTTTCTGATTTCAACTTGAACTAATAGGATAAAATAATAATCTCGCTAAATGGATAAGACGATGGTTTAAAAAAAAATTCTTGAGGTCTATTAAAAATATAAATTAGATAAATATGAAAATTATATATATAATTTATAAAATAAAACACTTAAATAATTTTTATTTCAAATTTTATGCTTTTCTAAAATATGTATCTATAATCAATTGATTCTTCTTTTCATGCAAACTAAATTTAATTTCATTTAATTTTTTACAAGGCATAAACTACATTCGACACATTTTTCTCATTTTGAGACAAGTAACTTTTCAAAGTTTCTACGGCAATAAAAGCTTCTTTTGGAGAAACATGTGGTATAACGTTACTATCATTTGGATCTTGATTGTCATTATCTTCCATACCTATTACTCCTTGAATAATTTTTTGTCCGTAGACGATTTCATTAAAGCTTTATTTTTACTAGGATAATTCAGAATCTGCTCTACATTCATGGCATTTCTATAATGTAAAATAGAAATAACTTCCCATAATCTTTGAATACCTTCAACATCACCAGTTTCTTCTTTTAGAAGCATATCTTCCTCGGATCGAATTTTGCAATGTCGAAAACAATTTGTAATAGTTGTGACCTTCACATCAATATTTCAAGCAGCACTAATAAAATAGATATCATTCAGGAAATTAATTTTTTCAGGATTTATTGCTCCCATCTCATTGCTTTCCAAGATGTTAGAATAAAAACGTCTATAATAAATCTTAAGTAATCAAATAATTTCAACATCACATGGTTGAATTTTTTATGTTGTATTTGGAGGCAAAAAGAATAATTCAACATTTCTCAAGCTTTCAATAACCTTGGGATGGGCTGGGCAATTGTCCACTATAAGCAGTACTTTTCTACCTGCCATTCTATCATCAAACCAACGAACAAATTCTTGAAAGAATAATCCAATCATCCATGCTTTCTTGTTGGCTTGATAATGACAATTAAGATTGTCAATATTCACATTTTTAAAGTATCCAGGATTAGCATACTTACCAATAACCCAAAGAGATACTTTATCTGAACCATCCTCATTGCAACAAACAACAACAGTAAGTCTTTCTTTGTCCTTTTTCCATCCTTCTAATTGCTTTGTAGCTAGTGAATGATTTGCTTGCAAACGATAAAATAAGCCTGTTTCATTCATATTATAGATATCCCTCCAATAAAATTTGTCCAATTTAGCTCGAATTTTAGGTATAGCTTCTTCAATATTCTCCATGACAATTAAACCGCTTTCACCAAATCTTCTATAAGACTTAATCCCATGTCTCGCCTTGAACCGTTCTAGCCAACTACTTGAGAAGTTAAATTCTAAATTTGCATCACCATACATCTTCTGTAGAAACTCTCTTGCTTTAGTTTGAATCATTTCTCCAGTCATGTTCACTTTCTCTTGATATTGGGGAAACCACTCATACAATACCTTTTTCTAATTCAGGATATTTTGTTGATTTGTGTCTTTTAACATTGTTATTTGTTATCTCTTTTGACAAATAATGTTCAGCACTTTTAAGAGTATTTGATATTGTTTTTTTTTTAATTAAAAAGAATTGAATTAAACATAAAAGAGAGAGTCCGAAAGTTTCAAGTATAAGACCAAAACACTACAAGCTCAACTGACCCGGCCCCATAGAAATAAACTGCAAACGACATGACGTTCAGGCGAGCGAAAGCAATCAATCGGCTAAGCTGTGAACAAAGGGAAAACGCAAAAAGGGCAAACAAATCTAACTTTCACAACCCATCCAAAAGTTACTCAAGAAGGAAATAGTGGATCTAGCTAGGGCACGAAACTGTGACGCCCTCAGAGGCTTCGTCTGCTACTGCCCACAGTGACAACGGTAAGAGATAAAGCATAAAGACTGGAGGTACTTTGCCGGGCTAACTAATATTTGTGAATTTGCAGGAAGACCGAAGGATGGACGAGATCCCTGCGAGGGCTTCCTGGAGCTCAATGTCGATCGGAAGCGAAAGGATGGCAGCTGGATGATCAACAGGTTAGTAGCAACACCTTCCTCCCCTGAGTTTACCGATCTGAGACTGCCGGTCTGAGAATCGACCATGTAGTATTTGATATTGTTGATTGACTAATAGAAAGATCAAACTTTTGTTGAATCCACTGTTGCAAATCTTTTTGACTTGAAGAGGGATGCTGATTTTTGTACTCACATAATGCTTTTCTCATCTCATTAGTTAGCGTAGACTTTTTTACACCTTTCAAATGAGTAGCCATGGAAGAGAAGATATAATATATGAATTTTTATATTTTGGTATATGAAGTT
>JAOTAZ010000219.1:20118554-20140622 GCA_025629785.1 Erythroxylum oxycarpum | reverse complement strand
CAACAACAATATTATTGGTATATATACAGAAACCCAAGTTACAAACCAAACATCATTGTTTATACCCATTCCTATTCTCATTCCCATTCCCATTCCCATTCTCTTCTACTATTATACCCATACCTATTCCCAAACCCGTGCTCAAACCAAACGCCCCTTAAGTCTCATTATTGATTACAATAAGAGCTATAAGTTAGTTATTACTAGAACCACAAAATTGCTTTATATTATCCTCTATCTCTAATATTTATTTTAAAGAATCCTTACTTGTATATCTTGGATTTCCAATTACCATGAGAAAGTTGTGTTACATATTTCATCCCTCTTTTAGAGAAGATTCAAAAAACAGTTAATAGTTGGTGTAATATAGCTTTTTCTTTTACTAATAAGGTGTAACTTTTCAACGCTATCCTTAATTCCTTACACATATACTAGTCGTCACATATTTTTATCTTTAGAAGACTGATTAAGGACATTAAGAGAAAGGTAGAAGGCTTCCTTTGGACTAGGGAATTGAATAAAAATACTTTTTAAAAGTAAGGTGGCCCGAAGTGTGCAAATAAGATGGAGGATTAAGAACACTTTAAGTGGCAACTACTAACAAATCTCTCGTAACTAAAAAAAAGATTGAGAATTTTATCTAAAAAGAGGGATAGAGATGAGTATCAAAAGCAGAATAGGAAATGGAGTCATTATAGTTTGATGGCTAACTAAAATTGGGACCATTTCATAAGACGATATTATATTGAACACTCAAGAACATGTTCACTGATGATAGTAACTCAAAACCGTAATTAATCCTTTTTTAGTAATGTTATACCTAATTATTCTCCATGTCAGAAAAAGGAATATCATTATACTTGGTTACAACATCCTTTAGATATCTATACTAACAGTAATTATAAAACGTTTTTTAACCGCTCAAACTAATTGGGATTGTTTGATGCAAGGAAATTTTACCAAAGTTCTATTTCTCTTATGGCTTGTTTATAACATTTGGGAACTTTGGACAACCTTAGGTTTCTTAACACCTCATAACTTTGTTGCCTATGCAAGAGAATTTAAGAAGCACTCTAACATATTTCCTTTCAATTGGGAATTTTATGCAAAAATCTAGAACTTAATACAAGAGATCTCTTATTTATATCAAGTTTATATTATGCAGACATATTCATCAAGTTGGAGACAGAAAGAAGTCTCTCAAAAGCAGATAAATCCTTATGCATTATATAATGTGGTAGCTTCAGCGCTCCATTTTAAATGCAAAAAGCTAGATTGTTCTAAAGAAAGGTGTGAACGTATAACTAGGTGATACATGATCTATATCAATGGATAAAAGAGTAGTTAATGATGAACCACATCAATCTCCGCTATTGTTCTACCTCAACCTTAAAAGTGGTTCATGTCTTCTATTATCTGGATAAAGCATAAATGTTCTCTATAAAGGAAAAAGTTCTATCCCTTTAGTTCTGAAGGGCTTATCTCAACTTATTATTCACTTGTTTACTTGTTTATTTTCAAGTGGACATTGCCTAGTAATAACATTGGCATGTAAACCTTAAGAATTTCCTTTCCTAAAGATAGATGTAATCATCAATTCTAATGTTTCTCGATCCTCATATTTCTTTCTAATGAAAATTTTCACCATCATTCCATGTGTTGAGGAAAAATCATCTAATAAAATTTATGGATAGTTTTCCTTCATTGGATGATATATAATGCTTCCTTGGACTAGTAACAAAAGTTAGCAATGTGGTGATAAGCCAAAAAGATAGTTCATATTATGCATGAATGGTAATTTCTACGTCTATAGAGGTACAAGTTAAGAAAGATTTTATATCACTTTTATTTTATCACTAATAGCAAGAGGGTCACCAATAAATGATATTTAAAAATAGATTTTCATGTAATCTTTAGACATGAAGGCAAATTAAGGATATATTTAAACTAATAGGTGAGGAAAGAAAGAGATATAGGAGGGAAAAGTTAAAGATAATGATGTAAAAAATATACATTATTAAAATAATGAAATAAATTAATATCTGTTATTATTTTAAATATACTAAACAATGTGACTTGAAACTTATATTGTTGATTAAAATTGCATTTAATATAATGACACAAAATAAAATTATTAATTTCATTACATAAATTTATGTGTTTTTTTTGGAAAAGTTACATAAAGTTATGTGTTATAATAAGTCATTAGATGTGAGTTTTACATAAGTTTCAGCATATGATATGCTTACATATTTCTTTATTCATATATACTAGTTGATATAAATTGAATTTGAAGTAGGTATATCACGTTAGTTTTAGGCATGTAGGTCTAAAAAATATTACTCAGAGAATGGATGGTTTTCCTAGTAAAGATAATTCGATGTTCAATTCAGTAGAGGTAAGAAGGTATTCAGATTTAACTTAATTATAATTGTTATGAGAATTTACCTTGACGCATATTCATTTTATATATTATCATTTAAGAAGTATAGTTAGTTGTCTTTATCAAGGTAAGAGTCTTAATCAAAGAATAGAAATTAGGTCCAAATACTATTAGGATTCGTAGAGTCCTAACATAGCAAACTTAAGGGTTAAAAGGACTGATCTTCCAGCCTAGAATTAGAAGTTCAAGGGTGACAACTATAAATTTTATATAATTAATCGTTATTATAATTTCAAGCCTTTCAAGAACTAAAATTACGAGAACTTCATCATTACGAAAATGGTAGGGTTCAAGGCTTGCAAGAAGGTGGCAAAAAAGAAGTAACCATTCCTATCCTTCATATATATGGACATTAATGACATTTTTGTTAAGCCTAAGGTAACTTAGAATAAGGAGCCTGCTAATTTTTACGTTGTTCATGTTAATGCTGAGGTGATTGATCCTATAGGTAGAGAGTCCACAAAACTAATAACAACAACCTTGCTACTTCTCAAGGCATACGTCTCTCCTTTTAGGCACTTTTCTCTTTTTCTCTTTTCTAGTTTTTTATACAAAGGTGTAGATCGACAAATGCTTTGGACAAGTTTAGATTAAGGGAGGTTAGAGACTTCTCATAAACTTGAGGCTTTTGGGCTTATAATTTTCTCTTTATCTTAAGGTGCTGACATAATTCTTGTATATCTAAGGCTTTTAATCTTGTTGGTTTTTTCAATTTAAAGGAGCTAAAGGACTTCTTTAAAACCTAAGGCCTTTAAACTTGTATTTTTATTCAATGTTAAGGAACTAAGGACTTCTTCTTGATCACCTAAGATCGTTGATACGCCAATCTAGTGTTAAATGTTACAAATACTTTTATAGCTTGAATTTTACAATTATGATATTTGATCAAAGAAAAACCAAGTAGATACTAGTTAGACTACAACACTAAACAAAGATGAAGTTAGGAAGTGGCAATCTTGTAAACCTGAGATGCAGTCCAATAAGCCCACCTTAATTTTAGTTTATATTATTGTGTTAGTTTGGATTTAGGATAAAAACATAGGGTATTATAATTGGACCCATATATTTATGATATTTTGGAAAAGGATTTACCAAATAACAGATAATGTTTTTATAGAACTAATAACAACCACCACACACCAAATGTAAATACTATAATTAAAGAAGGATTGTAAACATAATGTAGTCTTGAGATGGATCTTGATGAGGGTCTATATTGTGGAATTTCTACTATTAATTTTTCCTCTTTATTAATTTGTTAATAACCTAATACAAGTGCATTTATCATTGAAATGTCATATAGAGATAAATAGGATATCAATCCTATAAAAAAAACTATTGTGGTTTAGGATATTGTCCTACTAATAATTAGTGAAGAATCAAATTAGAATTATTGATTAATAGGTAATTGATAAAGTAAAATAAAATAAACCTAAACAAAGTATTGATAAGAAGACTGAAAATAAAATAATTAAGGAAAGAATTTAAAGGTAAATAATGCTTAGACAAGTACTTTCCTAGTGTTATCTATGTAGTCATGATTCAATAGAACATATTTACTATGTAGACTGGTAGAATTTCCTATATTATGAAATCACTCTCTCTCAAGACACAACCACCTATTCCTAAGTTGATCATTTAGTAAGTTTATTCAATTATACCCCTTAAGAATACATTAGGTTATGTGAATTTCATGAAGGATTTGACATTAACACCAAAGGATTTATGTAAGCCTATTCTAATGTCTTATGCAAGTCCTAATATCTAAGTCGTAATCCACTCACATATACATTCTCTTTAATCATCCACAATAAACTATTTGTGTCATCTCATCTTTAGCTCTTATACTTAACTTTCTAATATTATTATAAAATATTGTGTTTGATTTAATCATCATTATTTGCAGTACATTTGGAATATATTCAATAAAAATATTATTTTATAAAATTATCAAAGTAAGATTATAAATTTAAAACACTTAATTCATAATCATCACTCTTGATTGTCACTAGAAAAAAAATCTAACTAATTAAATATAATCCAACAATATTTTATATCTATTACGTAACAATTTAATTAGTTCTTATTCTTTTTCTAGCTTAAATAATAGTTTTGATAGGTTGATTCAGTAAATTGTAATGGCTAAACTATTTTCCTTGATACTTCTTTTAGAGTTGTGATTAATATATATTTCTTTGCATTTCTAAGACAAAACAATTTAATTAGTTCTTTAACTCAATAATAATAGCCAACACAATAATCAACTTATTATAGTAAATGATAATAATGCATGTATAACCCTTCTTTATTATTTTATTTTAAATAACATTCTTTTGTATTTCTCAACTATTGCCTAAAGTTAGGTTTTCTTTGGGAGTTTTATAAAATAATAGTTTGTACTAGTTTTTTTTATACCATGACAGGATATATACTTTGTACTACATTTCCAATTCTAATATTTATCACTTTTCAACTTCTAAAAAAATCCTTATATTACATTACTATTGCAATATAAATGTTCTAGGAATTATGCTTAAGTTATTGGTTCATCTTATACATATAGTTAATATATAATATAATCATTCAAAAATCATACAATTAATTAAAGTAGTACAATTATTTTTATCAAGATTCATCCTGTTAAGTAAAGACCCCAAATTAAGTTAGGTTTTGTTTGGGAGCATGTAGAACGTCAAACCTCTCCTTTCATTGAATATAAATTTTTATTTTTGATAAATAGTATTTTCGGATAATAGTGAATCTGGATGAATAGTGATATTTGAGGGACCCAACCTCAAAATATTGAAAATTATCCTAAATAGGTGTTAAAGTCTTATAATATTGAAACGAATCAAAAATAAGTTCAATTAGATAGATTTCGGGAGTTCCAAAAATTAAGGACTAAAATTCCCTTTTGGGAAAATAATGGATATTGATGATTTTAAACCCATTCGAAAAAAATTTAAGCATCCAATCAATAAGTATTAACCCTAATTAGATTATTTCATGGTCAATTTGATAATAAGACAATTAAGAAATATTTTCAGAATTTAGTTTGGTTAGTTGGTGAGTTAAATTCATTAAAGGGCAATTTGGTCTTTTGTATACAATGGTGTGAGTGGATTAGTGAGTCACACCTAATGACCAATTAAAGGCTTTCTTAAGGGTTAAACATCATTAATTAAATGGATGATGAGTCCTTAGAGATAACCAATAAGAAACTGATATGTTTAAAGTATTAAGAAGTATAAAAAGCAAGAATTAAGACATAAGTTGATTCATTTGGTGAGTTAACTTAGACGTGGGAGAGCAAAAATGGAAAACAAAAGAAGAGAGACCAAGGAGAAATGTCAACCATTGTTGGAGAAAGGAAGGAAGAGAGAAAAAAAAAGAAAAGGAGAAGAGAGAGTTACGTCTAAGCATGGAAAAGTGATCCAAGAATTTTTTTATGCTCTCTACCTCCAATCAAACATCCAACAAGATACCATACTAAGTGAAGGGGAAGAAGAAAATGGTTTGGTAAGCTTACTTGTTTTGTTGAAAAATTGGATTTGTTGGGTTATAGGTTAGATTTGGTTTTAATAGTGTGAATTGCACCCTTATGATGTTATGAACGTTTTATTGCATTGGATTCAATTAGTAGAAGAAAATCAAGAAAACCAGGGTGTGGAACTTTGTCAAATTTGGTCAAAGGTGAGATCCATTAACTAAAGTGTTTTATTTTTCCATTTGATGATTTAAGATTAATGAATGGCATTAGGAAGCTAGTTTAAGGATGAAAGAATGGAAGAAAAACCATAGAAATGTTTATAGGAAATTTTAGCCATGGCTAAGGTTTTTAATGTGTATGATGTTCATAGGATGATTGTGATGCTAATGAAGTAAAGAAGTGAAAAAGAATTGATTTGGAATTGGTTTTGGTTGAAATTCGGCCAAGGGTGAATGATTCTGTAAAAAATTGTTAATAAAATTTTATGGGTTAAATGTGTGTATTAAAATGTCATGGAAGTTAATTTGAATTGGTTTTAATTGTTGGAAATCAAATAGAATTGAATTGGAAAAGTTTAATGTAAAATATGTTAAGTTTAGCCTTAAGGGCATTTTTGGTAAAAAAATATAGTTATGATTTAACGACCATGTGAATGCGATTGAGGATGGTCATTAAGTGTATTTATGGTATTGGAATTATTAAATGAAGTGTTATGTTATTATTTGGAGAAAAATTAGTATCTAGAGTGTATGTGAAAAGTAATGAAGTTGAAATGGTTTATGGTATATTTGGTTGAAATTTTATTAAGGAGTTGAATGTATTTGTATCAGCTTTTTGGATCAGAAAATGAAACTAATTGAAGGATTTCAAAGTGGTGAAAAGGAAACTAGCAAGTTGTGACTGTATTTTAATTGTTTTATATAACTAAATTCTTTGTAATGAAGTTTTGAAAGTTAAATTTCATACAATTTGAAGTTGCATTGAAATTATGTTATTGGTTGATAAAAAGGAAATGAGTTTTTAGCCTATGGTCTACTTTTAGGCTTTATAAGTGTTATTATACCAGTGTATAGCGTTTAACCTAGTGCGAGTAAGCGATGTAGAACCAGCTCCATAACTAGTAGTTAACCAGCTGTGGATAAATGATGTTAAACCAACTCCATAACTACCGATATATAGCGGTTAACTTAGTACAAGTAAGCGATGTAGAACCAGCTCTGTAGCCAATGGTTTACCAATTATGGGTAAGCAATGCATAACTAACTCCATGTACTATCAGTATATAGCAGTTAACCTAGTGCAGGTAAGTGATGTAGAACCAGCTCCGTAACTAATGGTTAACCAATCACAGGTAAGCGATGCAGAACCATGTCCGTGACTATATGCCTAAGACTATCATATGCCAAGGAAGTTACTTGTGTAAGACAGTTCATGAAAATAATAATGCTACCACTATTTATCTTAAAAGTAATTTGAGAGGCACTATATGATACCAATTCTAATGGTTGACTTATTTTTAGTATAAAAGTTTTCAAAAAGTTTATTGCTACCATTGTTTATTTTCTTTTTGAAAATGCCACCATAATTTATTGTTTAAGGAAAAAGAGAAAAAAAGGGAAAGTGGAAATTTTTATATTATGAGTCTAATTTCGAAAATTCATTTTGAAATAGTATATAAGTTATGTTTGCATAAGCTTTCTTATTGTATGGGAATATTTCAGTTATGTGGTTATGAAAAGTTTAATTTTTAGTAAACTATAAGCTTTCCTATTCCAAAATTTGAGATGACATATGAAATACTATAAGTGTTTTAAATCGTGTTATGCAGGTCTTTGAAAATTTTGGGAATGTGCCGAAATTTTTAATAAAATGATTTAAAACAAAAAAAAATCCCACTATTTTCCATGCTTTTAGCTTTTAAAGTATAAAAGGTTTTTAACAATTGAACTACTTGGCTTTGTAGGAACCCTTTGGTTGAGTTGGATATCGATTAGAAGGCTATCGTGGGGTCATCAGGGGGCTCCACTGTGGTCCGGAAGGGTAACTCCGGGATGAGTCCTGTCAGAGCTTTATTAGTTTATGCCTTTATAACTAATTGGTTGGTTGTAATTTTATTTATAACATTATTATTTTAATTAATAAAGACATTTTTAATGTTTATGTATTTTGTTAGTTATATTTGACGTTTTAATACTAAGGTAAAATCTTTAGAATAATTACTGTATAATTGAAATTATGATGAAATCATAATAATGAGATTCAATTTACATTTTTGTATTATTCATAAATTATTCATAGTTGTAGTTTCATCAAGATAGGATATGATAAAAGGGTAAAACTTCTTTCTTATGAAGAAATTAGTCAATCTTATAAATTAAAGTAGGTAAATACTTAAACAAACATATGAATGATAATTAGAAAATAAGTTTATTGGACTAACCTAATTACTAATGTATATGTGGATTTTCTCATTATGATGGTTGTATAATTGATTTTTAAACTTAAGATTATCATAATATCTCATGTGAAAATTAATGTATTTTTATGCTAATTACGAATTATTCTAATTATCGTAGCTTGGATAAAGTATGAAATATATGGAGAAAGTTAAGTAAGTCATTAAAGGATTCGTTACTTTAAAGTAATTAAAGATAATGTTCTACTGTTCTTGAATTAATAATGATTTAAGGAATTCTCTTTCCAAAGTGAACTAAGATTTGAAAAAGTGTTTTAAATTACCAATTATAAATTAATTGTTAATTAGTAAGAATGAAACATGATTGGATTTAAAGGAGTGACACTGCATCTATACTCTATATCTAGTTGAAACATTGAATGACGAAAGGATTAAATTATACATCATAATCATGCATAGGCAAATTAAGTCAAACCACTTTAACATTCCTAATAGTGGTTATGACATGTTAACAAATATGAATCTTAATCTATGATTATAAATGATTTAATATGAGAATTAAAGATAAATTAAAATTTTTTAATTTATTTAATTCTAAATATATTTTATAATTATTACAATTTATTAGGAACTTGATGGGTCATATGTAAAGAGCAGTTAAAGAGAGAAAATTTAATTTAACTTAAGTTTGACCTAATTATGGAGTTTGAGAAATGTTAGAGATCAAATATGAGACATTTGATGTCAAGATTTAGATATAATTTAATTTAATTTTAATAAAAATAAACTCTAATGCTTTTTTCCTGTTTATAGGAAATTAGTGTAAAGGAGCTAGCACTTCTATTTATTCATCTCAAATGTTGAATTCTTTTCTCTATTATGTAGATACCGTTAGAAGTTGAACGCTTGAACAACTTGTAGTTAACACTTTGTAAAAAGGTTTTAGCAAGAATCTCCATATAGGTACAAGTCACTTACTTTTATGAATTATGTTTTTCAAGCAATTAAATTAATTTGATTTAATTAAAAATCATAAAATTTTATTTTCTATGCCCAAAATAAGTTCTAAAAACACCTAGGCTATTATGCTCGTAAGTATATGAGGTAGTTGCAGTTGATTACCCAGGGTCGTCTACCATAAAGGTGAAATTGGTTCACTTAAATTAATCTTAAACAAAAATAAGAATAGATGTAATCCTAAACATTTTATCAAGATTTGTTGAGTAAAGGCTTTAAAGAAAATCACAAAATTAAATTGAAAAGTAAACTGATTTAACTGGGAGCAAAAACATATTGATAAATCGATGAGGGAAACTTTTGAGAATTAATTTCACTAATTTAATATTCTATGCATGACTAAGGGAAAATGTTTGGATAAATGTCTTGCTAAAAGTACCAACTGGGTTCTAAAATCAACTCAAAAAACAACCTAATCCAATTTTCGTATTCGACAAGTTATAATCCAAATTAATTATTAAACCTAAACCTAACTAATAATTACCACTTAAGTCAATATATTTCTAATTCTCAACCTAAGCGTCTATAGTTTCTCATTCTATATTAAACTTGTTCTCCCTATCATTCTTTTAATACCAAAATGATGCAAAGTTTGGTCGTGCTCTTACATCCATTCAGTTTAGAAACTATAGCAAACATAAGATAATAACACAGTCCTTTAATCATTCATATTTGACTAAAATAGCTACATTAATCCTTAAGAAGAAGAGAGCAGCCCATCGTAGAAATAGCAAGATTCATCATCTTCATATACTTCAATCCCATCTTTATTTGTATAAAAGAAGTATTAAAGCAATCAATTAAGTAGATAATCAAAATGAACTATCGACAACTAACAAAGTACGAGTCTATCAACTAACAAAGGAGTAAGTTCAGTAAAACAACATGGAAATAATGCAACAGATGTAACAGAATGAGTAAACAAGTGCTCTGATGAGGCGTTGCAGTGATCTCTTGCCACTCTCGAGCTTTTTACATTGGCTCTCACCTTCTACTTCTGCTTGGTTCTCACCCAGATAACTGAAGACTCACACTGCTTCCACCTCTTTACTATTATTCTTCTTTTGTTCACACGACTACTCTCTGTTCTCTACTCTCTTCTTCCCCTTATTTTTCTCTATCTGTTTTGTGTCCTAGAATGTCTCGAATGATTTTATGTGTGGAATGTGTAGAATGATAAAGTGAACCACCACCATCCTCTCTTCTTTCTATTTGTAGTCTCCAGGTTAAGGTTTTCGAGCATTTAACCTACAGATTCCACGTAATAATTAGAAGAATTAAAGTAAAAACATGTTACAGGGGTGACTTTGTTTGTCACCCCCGTGAGGGTTGGTCACGACCGTGACTTAACTTGTCACAGTGGTGACTCAAGAGTCAAGGTGGTGACAGCTTAATCACCATTTTATTTTTTAACGCAAAATTTATGTTACCTTTCATTTATCATGTAAAATTCATAAAACATTCCCTTCAACCTTAATGCAACATTCACAACCGTTTGCACTAAATTCATCTCACATTTGGATTAAAAACACAAAAATTTGTAACCAAAATCAAGATATGAATGCAAGCAAAATAAATAGAAATAAAGAACATTATACTATAAAAGAATAAACAATAAAAACAATTTTCACAAATAATAGTCAAAGATATTAACGATCATTTCAATAAACACAACCTGAGAACTTGAAACTCATAATATTCCATAAAAAGACTATTCTCCATATGCTCAACCAAAATCAACAAGTATGTCAATTCAAAGAACCATCAACAAGTGTGATAGACACTCACTCCACTTTCCATCTTGTCAAGCATTCAAAGGTAGGATATATTCACTCATAATTCATTTCTTATAAGGCATCTACCATAGGCTTGCTTACTAATCCAATCTCCACCACTCATATCAAACTTAAACATCAATTTGAAGGTTTTTATTTTGGTTGTAATTGGTTGAGCTAAGGGTAGGAAAAAGGAAAATCACAGTTTAAAAACACGAAACAAATTGAGCATTTAAATTAATACAAACAATAAAGCAGGAAACACTTAATTCTTTCCTTTCAAGATAACAAGATTAGCACTCCCCTTTTTTGTCTCTCCTCTTTCTTTTCATTTTTTTGGTTATTTTCTCTTCCTTCCTTTTCCTTTTCTATTTCTTTTTCTTTTTTATTTTCTCCTTTTTATTATTTTTATTTATAACAAGAACAAGTTTAGAAGAGGTATAATGTAGAGGAGAGATACAAATTATTACAACTATACTCATTCCTTACTCAAAAACCAACTATATCCTATGATTCTCCCACACTTATTCAAGCAATTATTCCCTAAACCCAATCATACCCATTCAAATGCTCTATTTGTCCTTATGGCAGGTATGATGAAAAAGTTAAATAATCAAGGTTGAGGCTCACAATTTGGGTTTAAAGAAGAAATGGTTCATGTTAAGCCCAAAACGGGCTCATTAAAGAAAATTATGATGGCATTTTAAGCAAAAGGTTATATCCTAATTGCCTTCATCATTTCATTGTTTGTGTAAGACTATATGATCTTGACTACTATTTGCAAGCAAGTTCTAAAGTTCCTTAATTATGAAAGAACACTCTCAGCAAAGAATACTTGAATTTGGTGTCAAATATTTCAAAAGGGCTCAAATTCTTACCAAATGAAAAGTGTCATTCATCTATCATAATAAGCTAATGTCTCTGTAATCAAAATCCAAGTCAATCAGCCTAAGCATACAAGTATACTCATTCACTCATATTTTGCATTTCTAATCCAGATCGAGTTCATTTAATGACCATGCATCTCTAATTATTAAATGGGAAAAAAACAAACACATAATCACTTCAATATTCTTTTTAACTAATACTTCCCCCCACTTAAATATCACATTATTCCTAATGTGATACAAAAAAGTAAAAGAAGGATCTAAGACACAAAATAACACGAACAAGAAAAGGCATTAAAACTAAAAGACATTAAACTATCAAACAATAAAAAGAATAAGGACAGAAATATGATACGAAAATGTAGGTGGTGGATGCGTTGATGTGGTGTGGAGCATGGCATCCTACATCGAGGTGTGGAAAATAGCTACGAGGAAGACAAATAGAAGAGAATGAAAAGTAGGCCTGTACATTTAAAGCAAACATATTAAATCGAGTTTCACTAAAAAGGAATAACAAATAACTAATTGAAAAAAAAAAACAAGAATTATATGGGTTACCTCCATTTAACGCTTCTTTAAAGTCTTTTAGCTGGAAACCTTAACCCTTATGCTCAAGCTGGATTGCTCAAAGTGATTGATTCCACTCTTTTCTTCTCTTCATTCGGATCTTTCCTCAAGAATTTGCCAACCTCTCCTGCAGTTGCATCGTCTAGCAATTGACAACATTTATTAATTTCTTTCACCAAGCCCAACTTCTTTTCTTCTACTTCTTGCAATGAAAAATTGATAAGTGTGAATTGTATCATATTTTAGGGCTTACTTTGATGTGTATTTACTTGTTAACCTAATCGTTTAGTATGTGTTTAGGTTATAGTTGTATTAGTTTGTTAATTAATTATGTTTAAGAGTTTTTATGGGTTAGTACAAGTCTTTGAGCTTAATTATTATATCTTTGAGGTACCTTGATGTGTTTGTTAGTGTTTTAAGGTCAACATCAAAGAACAGAGAAGCTTCAGACACACTTAGGCTGAAATAACGGCCCATAATCGTGGCACAATAAGCCACAATTGTGACAGAAGCACTAGAGTGAGCCCACGATCGTGGCCTATATGCCACAATTGTGACAGAAGCCCACGACTCGACCCATGATCATGACTTGCTTGCCATGATCGTGACAGAAGGCTCATATATGAACCATGATAGTATCAGGCAAATGTGCAGATACTAAAAAAACGTCATGTTTTGAGGGAGTTTTGGATCTTTCAGACCACCAAAAAACCCTAGGGCTATCCAAAACACAAAAGGTATATAAAGAATAAGAGAAAGAAGATAAGGCGCTTTTGTTAGAGAGATTTCATCAAAAAATTAAGAAAGAGAAGAAGGAAGAGAGAAGTGGAGAAAAAGTTGACATCTATGTACTTCCTAGATTTGGAGTTTTCTGACGTCGCTGCCTCCCATCTCCATCCAATATCGTATTTCTTGTTGTTTTCCATTTTTATTATTGTATAGAATTGGGAATAGTAGTCTGATGATAGGATTTGTGAATGTTGAGATGTTTTATACTCAACGTCGAGTTTTTTATCATTAATTTAATAAAATCTTATTGTTTTATGTTTATTGGTTTTATTGTGAATGATTTCTGTGATTGCATAATTTGGTAATAGACAGAGAGGATGAATCGAATGAAAAATAATTAAATTGGGCTAGCAAGAGTTATAACTCGAGAGAGAGTAATCAACCCTAGGATAGTCTAGGACCAATAATCCAATAATTCATAATCGATTAGGTTAGCATTAAAGATAGTTAAAAATTCTCCTTTCCCTCAATTGATAGTTCCTTTAGGTTGATTCTTGAGTATGTGTTGTAACTGCTACTTATTAATATTTTCGTAATTGATTTTTGGAATTGAGTTGCATGGTTGAATTAAAATCTTGCCTTAATTTATTATATTTTAAATTGCTACGAATTGTTTTGGCCTTAGATTTTAGGATTAGATTACCCCCTTATAGGATCGACACCTTAGGTACCGTATGCTTGCGGATTATCGAGATTATTAATTAGAAATTACACACATCAAAAAATCATGATCAAATTTTTGGCATCATTGTTAGAGAGGTGATTAGTTTAATTCTATAGTTTAAGATATTTAGTTAGTTTTTAAAGTTTGTTGTTGTTCTTTATTTTCTACTTCTAAAATTGTGCTTTTACATGAACACAAGAGTCACGAGAAGTTCAAGTCATAAAGTTGAAACCTTAGATTTAGACGTCACTCGACTAGAACGAATCATTAGGAAAGCACGACATGACGAAGAAGAAGAAATTGCAAACTCACAATGGCTAAGGAATTTCAGTAGGATTTGGACCACAGAGCGAACCAAGGACGTCAACAATGGACTCTTATAGACTTCATGAAACCAAGGTTCAATACGACTAACCAAGGAGTAGCTCGGTCACCTATACAAGCAGCATCGTTTGAAATCAAACCAACCCTCCTATACATGCTTTAACAAAACATGAAGTTTTATGGATTAACGAAAGAAGATCCTAACACACATATAGTGAACTTCCTTGAAATATGTGATTCCTTTAAGTACCATCAGAAGTCAGAAGATGCAGTTAGAATTAGGCTCTTCCCCTTTACCCTTAGAGATAGAGCAAAGGCTTGGTGTCACTCTCTTAACCCAGCTAATGTTACCACTTGGGATCAATTAGTTCGTGCCTTTTTAGACAAGTATTTCCCCCTGACTAAGACCGCTAAGATCATTAAGGAAATTACTAACTTCCAGTAAAGTGACAGGAAATCGATCAGATACAAGGATCTGCAACAGAAATGCCCACACCATAACTTACCCAACACTTACAACCCTAGGTGGAAGAATCACCCTAACTTCTCTTAGACAATCAATGTTGGAGGACAATTCATACCTCAAGGACAATCAGGCTTCCAACAAGATAAACCAAGCTCAATGGAATCCAAGTTGGATAAGATTTTAGATAAAATTGGAGGCATAGAAAAGGCACATAGGAGGTTTGAAAGAAACTTTGAGCAAGTCACCAAGAACCACGCCTCTTTAATACACAATTTGGAGCTCCAAGTAGGTCAACTAGTGTACGCAATATCTACTTAGAATGCAGGAACCCTTCTAAGCAATACTGAGTCTAACCCAAAGGAATGGATCATGGCCATCACTCAGACCTAGGAAAAGAAACTTGAACATGCGTAGGAAGACAGAGATAAAGGAAAAGGACAAGTAATTATAGAATTTCTTTCAAGTGATCTCGTAAATGAGCCGATCAAGGAACCTCAACCTGAAATTCCATACACTTGTTTAACTCAGCGGAACTTAATTTCAAGTAGGGAAATGAGGAATTTTAAGGAGGTTTAATCAATCAAGGTTGAGGACATCATGGAACATCTACAAACAAGGATAACACAGTAAAGAAGAAGGTTAAAGAGCGCATAGAAGAACAAGGACCCAAGGGATTTTTACATTCCTTGCAGTATCAACAGAGTCAACATAGACAGGGCATTCACAGATTTGGGAGTGAATATCAATATGATGCCCTATACCTTTAGTCAAAAGTTGGGGTTAAGAGAGTTAGAACCCATAAAGATGTTAGCAAAGACGACCGACAGAACAATTCATCAACCGAAAGGGATTATTAAGGATGTGCAAGTATAAATTGATAAATTTACCTTTCCCATAGACTTATATATATTGGATATTGAAGAAGACGTGGAAACCCCTGTAGTCCTTGGATGACCATTCTTGCCCACTGCTTCACTCAATAATTGACGTTGATGGTGGTGAACTAACTCTGAGGGTAGGAAAGTAGGAAATAACCTTCAAAGTGTCAAAGAAAGACAATAGTTCTCCTTTACCTCCAACTAATATTAAGGAAACCAAACCTCGAGGACAGTGGGAAGATATTAAGGATCCTGAGAATGCATTCAGAAAGAAACCATTGCGTAGAAAAAGACGGGGGGAAGGAGAATCACAAGGAAGCTGGAATCTAGAGCATGGTAGCTCATGTGCAAATTATGAGATCAGTGACTGTAGTACTATTGCACCATTCATTTGAATCACCGTGAGCAAAGAAGAGTGTTGAGCTACTGACGTTAAAATAAGCATTGCATGGGAGGCAACCCATGGAATGTTATTTCACTTGAGTTTTTTCTAGATAGTTTTAATTCCATAATTAGGTTATTTCATTTCCAAATAAAATCAGGAAAGCATAGGGATTTGACATGAATTTGATGATCAATGAAGTACACAAAGAGAGGTAAAAGGGCCATAAAGAGTTAAGAAGTGATCTCAGAAATTGTAGAAGGACAAAATGAAAAAAATAAAATAATCGGTGGAAAAAGTGCAAGACAAGATCATGGCCTATAGCAGGGTAAAAAAGAGGGACACACGACTGTCATTTGATATTTTTACAATTTTACCCTCCAATCACCTATATATTCATTTCTAACTTTATTTTTTCACTCACTTTTATTTTTACTTTATCTCTCTAAGCTTTAAACCTCCAAACACTCTCACTTCTCTTTACCCAAATTTTAAACTTCCAAATTTCTTCCAACTTCTACCGATGCACAAGTCAGTATGTCGTGTATCAAGCAAACAATAAGGCGCGATCAAGTAGCCTCTCGGGACAAGGGAAATGGAATAGGGCAGCTAACTACGGAGCACCTTTCCCAATATTCTCAAATAAGGAAGGTACTCGTTTTCATTCTCTTCACAATAAACAAATTATGGTTCCAAAGTATTTTCATTTTGAAACTTTAGATAGATTATAATTGCAAAACAAGGTCGAAAGTTTAGGAGAGAAAATTCAATGGGATCAGTTCATTCAATTTCAATTCCCAGTTTACCAAGAACTTAACATGGAATTCTTTACATCCCTTCAATTCGAATCCAACAAACCTAGGGAATTGTGCTTTAGGTTGCGGGGATAACCTTATGAGCTTAATTATAAGGCTTTGCATGAAATTTGTGGTTTCCTAGAGTCATCGGTGGTGGATTAGCACGATGATTTTTGTGTCAACCCCTAATGGACTGAACTAACTGGCTTAGAGTGTTTCGATGCCAAGAACGCACACATCAATATCATTAGGAGCCACGAACACTTGTTGATGCACAAATTCATATGTCAAACCGTTTTTGAAAAAGCGAAAACCAACAAGTATTTGACAAAAGAACTTTTTATGTTGTGGTGCATGGATCATAGCATCCCAGTTTTCACAACCACCCACATCATTAATGCAATTATTACTGCTTAAAAGAAGAGGAGCAATAACTTAGGAATGAGTTACTTGGTTTCGGCCATAGCTAATTACTATAGAGTTGAGTTCAATTGACTCATAGTCTACTATACTGAATTCATAAACCACCATCATCTATGGCAAGTTGAAATCCTAAAATCTCATAATATGGAACTTCAAGATATTAGTGCCAAGACACAAATCAAGGGAAAGACTGGTCAAGTGAGTTCAAGTGCTCAACAACAACAAGAAGAGGATTCAACCAGTGAGGAATCCAAGGAAGAAGAAGAAACAAAAGAATCGGGCAGGAAAAAAGTGTTGGATGCAATCTCCACAAACATCAAGGTAATTACAAATACACTTGCGGAGAAAAAGGATGAAGGAAATGGCTTGAACTCAATGACATCAGAGCCAGGACATACGTCATGTCCATCGTTATTTCAAGGCTTAGGGCGTTCAACTGCCACTTCCAACACTATCCCTGCCTCCATCATCATGAGGCTTTGTTCTAACCCCCTTTCCTTTTAAATTTAGTCTTTATTTTTATTTTTTATTTTTTCTTTAATATATGTTTCTTCTTTCCTTATGTTTTGTTTGTCCCCTTCTCACATTGAGGACAATATGTTGTTCAAGTGTGGGGAGGGTTATGTGTTTTGTTTTAAATGTGATTTTTCATATTATACAATAGTTTGTTAGGTTGCATGTTTTGAATCGTATGAATGTGTCAATGGCTTAAGTGGATTGAAATTGATTTAATTTTGAACATAGTTTATTAGGTTATGAAGAATCATTAGCTCACAAAAATTAGTGAATTGGGGTCTTTAGTTATTCATATGCAACTTAATTAGGATTTAGTATTAGTTTGCCACCTTCTAAATTGTCACATTCATTCATAATTTGAGGCCTTTCGACTTAAGTGGCTTTGCCAATATTTTTTTCATGTAAACAAGTAGCTAAACCAAAAAGGTAAAAAAAATCATGTTTGTTAATTTTAAAATAAATAACTATTCCGCTAGCCTTCGGGTTATGAATAAAGCTAGTAACCAGTTGAGAATGCGATGTAGTTAAGTAACTGGGTTGACACACATCACAAATGTGTGCCTTTGCATAAAAAGGCTATAATGATGTTCTAACTAGCAACTTAATAAAAAAGAACATAACTTAGTTGAGTAACTAGATCGATATTCATTACAAATGTTTACCTTCGCGTAAAAAGACGAAGTCCATGTTCACAAAAATTATGTAAAAATGTGTTTTCAAATAAAAACCTATCGAACTTGTAATAGCTTAACTTTTCATTAAAACGTATTTAAGAGTAACTATAGAGTCTAAATGACCAAAGAATTATTAATGTATGTTTGCAATTGAAAAGGGCAAATAATTTAACACTTGAGTCTGGATTAATGTGTATATTTAATTCAAAGCCATAAGACATAGGTTTTGTTTGTTAATGATTTTAAAAGATTCAAATGATTGTGTTTAAAATTGTATTTATTTCATGAATTCAAAGCCATTATCTCATTACCACATTGTGTGCTTTGTGAATTTTTGTGTGTTTGTTATTTTTTTGCTTTAGGATAAGCCAACGTTTAAATGTGGGGATGTTGATAAGTGTAAACTGCATCATGTTTTAGGGCTTAGTTTGATGTGTATTTACTTGTTAACTTAATCGTTTAGTATGTTTCCAAGTTATAATTGTGTTAGTTTGTTAATTCATTGTGTTTAAGAGTTTTTATGGGTTAATACAAGTCTTTGAGCTTAATTATTATGTCTTTGAGGTACCTTGATGTGTTTATTAGTGTTTTGAGGTCAACATTGAAGAACGGAGAAGTTTCAGAGATACTCGAGCCAAAACAACGGCCAAGCCACGATCGTGACAAAAGCACTGGAGTCAGCCCACGATTGTGGCCCATATGCCACGATCGTGACAGAAACCCAAGACACTGCCCACAATCGTGACTTGTTTGCCATAATCATGATAGAAGGCTCAGATGTGGCCTACGATCGTGACCCCAGATACTCAAAAGCGTCAAGTTTCGAGGGAGTTTTTGGACCTTTCGGACCTAAAAACCTAAGGCTCATAAGTCACGATCATGACAAAAGACCAAGACACAACCCACGATCATGGCCTACTTGCTAGGATCGTGACAGAATGCTCAGATGTGGCCCACGATTGTAGCCCCAGACACTCAAAAACATCAAGTTTTGAGGGAGTTTTTGGACCTTTCGGACTTAAAAACCTAGGGATGCCCAGAACACAAAAGGTATATAAAGGAAAAGACAAAGAAAATGAGAAGCTTTTGCATCAGTCACCTTGGAGAGAAACCTTAGAGAGAGTTCATCGAAAGACTGAGAAAGAGAAGAAGGAAGAGAGAAGTGGAGAAGAAATCGACATCGACTTTTTGGAGTTTTCTGACGTTACTACCTCCCATCCCCATCCAATATCGTATTTCCTGTTATTTTCCATTTTTATTACTGTATAGAATTAGGAATAACATTTTGATGATAGGATTTGTGAATGTTGAGATGTTTTATACTCACCTTCGATTTTTTTATCTTTGATTTAATAAAATTTGATTGTTTTATGTTTATTGGATTTATTGAGATTGATTTCTGTGATTGCATAATTCGGTGGTGAATCCAATGAAAAATAATTCAATTGGGCTAAGGAGAGTTAGGAGATTTAATAAGAATGAGAAATTAATCGAATCGGTAATTGTATGAAGAGAGATCTCACATAGGTTCCTGATAGTTTATTAGACAACTGCAGATCTAATTATGGTTTTGGATAGTTTGTTAATTGAGAAATTGCAATTTTCCATAATCTTGTTAGGGTTTATAATTTAGGGTTAACGGTTATAACTCGAACAAAGTAATCAACCCTAGGATAGTCTAAGACCAATAATTCGATAATTCGTAATCGATTAAGTTAGAGTTAAAGATAGGTAAAAGTTCCCCTTTCTCTCAATTGATAATTTCATTAGGATGATTCTTGAGTGTAGGTTGCAACTGCTACTTGTTAATATTTTCGTAATTAATTCTTGGAATTAAGTTACGTGATTAAATTAAATTCTTGCCTTAATTTTGTTATATTTTGAATTACTGCAAATTGTTTTGAGGATTAAATTATCCCTCCTCGTGAGATCGACACCTTAGGTACTATGCGAATGACTCGTACGCTTGCGGATTATCGAGGTTATTAATTAAAACTTATACACATCAGAAAACCACGATCAAAAATTAAGGTCTACATAATTAAATTGGTTAAAACGAGAGCAATCTTCTCAAACAGTAGTAAAAGGAATGTGTTTAACATTAAAAATTGAAAATTTTGTTGTTTCTCCCAAAATAGTCATGCTAAGTTTTCTATTCTTCACGTCAATCAAGGTATTGGTAATGACCACAAAAGGCCTCCTTAGGAGTATTGTGTGCTCCTTCTCTTCTTTTTTAACCTGCCCTATGTCTAAGATCGCAAAGTCTACAGGGACAATCAATCCTCCAACCTTTACTAACACATCTGCTATTATTCCTTTCAATAATAGATTGACCTATCAACTAATTATAAACACATATTGGTAGGTCTTAATTATACTAGATCCAATTTCTCATAAATAGAGTGAGGCATAAGGTTTATACTTGCTCCAAGGTCAAGCATACCCTTAACCACATCTCCATTACCTATTGATACTTTCACCATAAAACTCCTTGGATCTTTTAGTTTTGGGGGCAATTGATGCTGAAGCACTGCACTCGTTACTTCTGAAACTATCACCTTCTCGTTAGTCTCAAACTTTCATTACTTGGTGCTTAGTTCCTTGAAGAACTTCACATACGCCAAAATGTTCCTAATCACATTTAACAAGTATGAAAACTATGTATCTTGTTTTGATTCCTTAAAATGGCATATATACGAAATTGATGGTCTATAAGGGTCCATTATTTTATGTAGTTTTTCTCCTTCATTTTCCTTGGTGTCATGCTTAAGTTTTTTTTTCCTTTTTTAATATGACTAGAAGAGTCGTGCCCATTGCTTACCTCCTTCTACTCATCTTTTTCTCTTATGAGGCTCTCCTCCTCTTGATTAGTAACATCAGATAGATTAGGAAGAATCTTAATGTGATTTTTAATCACCCTTCCACTTCTTATAATAGTAACTACTTGGGCTTGCGCATGTTGACTAGGCAACTTTCCTTTTTGATTGTTGTGTACTTGAGCAGCGAGTTACCCTACTTGGATCTCAATCCTCTTTACAGATGCCTCCAAAGAGTCAAATCTATTATTGTTCATTTCTTAAATTTGAGTGATGACCTGAATAAACTCATTCAGACTTTCTTCCAAAGAAGGCTTACTTGGTGGGTTTTTATTTGAGAATTGCCTTTAGTAATAATTTGGCCTCTATAAATTTTGGTATTGTGGTTGGGATTGCATTGGTGGATTATTGGTCTTTCATGAAAAATTAGGGTGGTTTCTCCAACTAAGATTATAGGTGTTTGAATATAGATCATTTCACTTCCTTGGATGAATTAAGTTAGTTCACTTGTTCTACCCCATTTATAAAAGGTTCACAAGAATATGAACAAACATTAGCTCTGTTGGACCCCGAACTTTTATTGGAGAGTTTATTTATTAAATGAAATTAAATAAGGAACTAGTGGTGTTAAATGTTTTATTTAGGTAATGTGAATTGGGAAAAGTTCAATGATATTTGAGGTTAATGTATGGAATGAGTGTTTTGGATATGATATGTGCTTTAAGAAAATTTATGAGAAAAAGA
>JAOTAZ010000219.1:20069258-20079301 GCA_025629785.1 Erythroxylum oxycarpum | reverse complement strand
CCATGAGGATTATTAGTAGAACTGTTCTGGTGGTGCACCTTTATCGTGGGATACTCGCCGGAGCGACCTTCGGGTTTTCCGTCGTGTACCCTACGGTGAGGGGGCGCTACAACATTTCTGAGGTTATTTTTCTCGTTTCTTCTTGAAAGCTTTGGTGGGTACTAAATTGATGCGGTCCATGCTTACGGGTTTTCCCAATGACTTCATCTTGTTTTCGGGAACTGGTTTTTCAAGGATTTGTTTATACTATGGCTTTAACACAGGGTTTTTAAATTCTGCTAATGTTTTTTCAACATCAGATCTTGATGTAAAACTCTTGTGTAAAATACCTGATTTTTTGTGATGTGTACAACCGCTTTGTGCCATTCATCGTAGAGTCCGACCATGGGTCCATTATAGATGACATAAACCTTAGATTCTTTGGAATCTTTTTGCATTGAGAACCAGGAGAGGTATCTGGTCTAACTTGAGGTATCTAGGTAAATTGTTGTGGAGTAATTAATGGAATGGTTGGTGAAGCGTTCAGTGAAGTCTATATAGGTGATGGTTGAGTTGGCTGGTCTTGATTTGTTTGTTTTTCCAACAAACTAATAGTATAGCGAAGTTGGTTTATATCCTTGGTTACTATACCAACTTTTTGCAATAATTCCACTAATTTTGTCTCCCTTTTTGTTAATGAATCCTTAAGACTCATTATTGTTGCTTCCATTCTTTGGTTAAAATATCTGTAAGAGTATTATCAGAGGATTTTATATAATTAATTTTAAAATCATATTGATGTAATTCAAGTTACTATCAAATGAGACGGCCTTGATTATAATTGGTTTTTATATTATATTTGCAAAAACCGCATAAATATTTAGAATCTATTTGAATAGTGAATGCAACAGATAATAGATCAATATGCCATTTTTTCAAAGTTTTGAGACAGGCTAATGTTTTTTTGGTAATAAACAAGCTAATGTTTCCTTTTCATGAATTGGATACTTTAAGTCAGCGAAATTGAAAGTCCCATTTATATACTTGCAGAGTAAATACTTCTTTTAAGTGGGTGGTTTGGTCAAAAGGCAACCAGTCTATGTGTCCATACTAGCATCGATTTTGAACCAACAGTGTATCCTTCTGAAGATAATTATATAAAACAGGTAAATTCTTACACAATAATTTTAATTTTTGAATGGATTGGGTATCATTATGAGTCCAGTTCCATTGTGTTTTGGTACTACATTTTAATTGTAATGTTTTTCGTTCATTAGCTAAATTTTTAAAAAAGCCTTGGTCAGAGATACCATTTAATATTCCTAAAAATTGTTGGACATGTGTACGAGTTTTTAATATATCAAGAAATTGTTGTATTTTATGAAGAATGTTTGGTTGAAGTCATAAAAATCAATTATGAAATTCAATACCGAAATATTCAATGTCTTGTTGTGCTATTTAATTTTCTTTTTACTTACAATTAATCATTTATCTTTACAACGTTGAAGGACTATTTTGACCTTTTTTAAATGATTATCTTTATCTTGATTAGAAAAAATAATAATATCATCGATATAACCAAATGTGAAATCGTCTAATCCTTCTAAATTATTATCCATAAATCGTTGGTAAATACTAGTGCTTGTTTTAATCCAAAAGATAATATATTCCATTAATAATGTTTTTGTGGTAGACATGTAAAAGCAGTGAGAGGTTTAGTATTTTCATGTAACCTGAGTTGCCAATAACCTAATTTTGCATCTATATGGTAAACCATTGATGTCCTTTTAGTCGATTAATTATATAATATTTACAAGATAATTTATATGCGTCGCCAATCGTTGCTTTATTAACTTTTTTATAATTTATAACCATTCGTCTTTTGCCAGTTTTTGTTCAGTTGAATTATTATTATAAAAGGTAGGTGCTGAATGTTTACTAAACTTGAAGAAATTAAGTTTTTTGTTAGAAGTTCGGTACATTCAGTGATAAATTCGTGAACATCTAATTGAGAATAAGGAATATTATTTTGAATATTTACCTCTTGTGTGGGATCTTTTAGTTTAATTTTGATTAATTGATTATTAGTATTTTTTAGTGGATCTAATGGGTTTTCACTACAAACATTGTCTATTAATGTTTCAATTTTGAATTGAATAGACATACTGTTGAGAAGATAGAATTGTAAGGAATCTATTTTTTCTGTAAGAAGTTGTAAGGTCTGATAATAGGTCGTATGATAGATAGGAATTTTTTGAATAATAGATTTTTTATTTAAAGATTTAATAATTGGTGTTTTTAAAGTAATATAATGTAGATATTAACAAAAAGGATTGTACACTTTTAAAAAATTATTTCCTAATATTAATGGTAATCACGATTCTTGTTGGTATATAGAAGGTATTATAAATGTATATTTTTCTATGATAATATTATTATGATAACTTACATACCATATGGATTTTATACTTCCATCAGCTATTCTTATTTGAAGAGGTTTATCTAATTTTTTTTCCATTTATGTAATAGTTGTTTTGAAGCGATACATACAGTAGCTCCAGTGTCTAATATGTATTTAGTTTTTTATTCTGAATTTGTATTTAAATAAACGCTTTATTCGGATTCAATTGATGATTTTGTTTCTTCTGAGTCGTATGATTCGTAATGATAAATGGATGAAATAGTGGAGTCAGTTTCATAATTTGATTGGATTGGATCCAATTCTTCCTTTATTGCTGCATTTAATTATTTACTTTTTCTTTTAATTTCCGTTTGGGACAATTATTTGCATAATATCTTTCTGCTTTACAAAGCCAACATTTACAAGATTTATTTTCCTTGTGAGGAAAATATTGTTTTTTTAGGTTAAATTGTCAATAATGATGTCTTCTAAAAAGTTTGCGATAAGATTCAAAAGGTCTTTTCTTATAATATTTATGGGGATATTTTTTCCGACGATAACATTTTGGTTTATATTGAGGGGTTCTTCTTTCAAATTCACAACTATATTGTTGAGGTACTTTGGCATATTTTGAACATCAGAGTTAAATATCTTTTTGTCTTAATCTCTTTTGTAATTTAGCTTCTAAACATTTATGAGCTAATACTTCTTTTGTTATTGAAATAGCTCCTCCAGATTATAAGCTATTATATTGGCATTATTTTTAATTTGAAGTTGTTCTTCAACTGTTTGATTTAAGGGATAAGGTAATTTTTGAATGAATATTTGAACATACATTTTCTGTTCTTCTCTAGTTATCATCAACTGTGCAGAAAACAATATAAACTTTAAGAGAGAGACAGAGAGAGTTTGAAATGGAATTTCCTAAATCAATGAGAGAAATTAAAGCCGAGAAAAAATGATGTTACGTGAGGAGCAAACTTGGGGACTAAGAACGAAAGAATGGGATCCCATCCCATCCCAGATGTTTGAGACGATCATCATGGATGGGCTTGAGCCGGATTTACATACAAGAAAGACGATTAGTATGTATGTGATGATTGCAGGAACACGAACCTCTATACATACTAGAAAAGGGAACGACATGGACATGCCAAACTGGAAGACACAGATGACCTAAATCCAGTGATTTCTGGCATTTTCAAAGAAATGAAACGCTCACGTCATCAGAATAATAACAGAAATCAGTGAAACATGTTAAACAAGTTTGGACAATGGTGAACTTGTCGGATTGGATGGGCTGACAAGAATAATGTATATCATTGACTTGTTTGATTCCTAAAGCTTAAAACGCATGGAAACAAGGGACTTCAATGGTTAGGAACGCACATCAATTAAGTTCCAGTAAACAGGACAGCCTACATGATGTAATCATTGCAGATGAGGTGTAAGGATAAAGAAGCGACAACTAATTCTTCGGTGCTTGCAATTGCTAATACTAAAAACCAATTGATGACAGTGCAGAAGTCTTCTGTATCCTGATCCCTTCAAAGGCAACTTTATTCTTTTTTGGAAAAGTTGAGGGGAGTAAAGAAGCAATCTAAGCCTAACAACACTCTAGCAAAGTCAGCCTTGAAGGAGCTTATATTCCATAAAGATTCAACATTGCACCCTTTACTGCCCACTTAATTGGTAAATGTTCCCTCCATGCTTCTCCTTTTGGCAAATCGTCCAAACTAGAGAGCTACAACCCATAGACCTACATATTCATTTTATGCATGTCAATTGCATCCTATCTTTCTTGCCTTCTAGATCTCCTTGATAATCATCCACTAAAAACCACCGCTAAGCCTCCTGATTGATCATCTAAAGAAACCTGCTACTACACATGCACAAATAAACTGCTAACAGAAAACTCACCTATGAAGTTAGAATACAATACTTGAGAAGAAGAGTTAGTGGTGCACTGATGTAATTTCAAAAAGTTTTTTGTCCTCCTCATCCATATAAGAAAATTCCTCCTTTTCTAGCAAAAACTAGATGATGGGTGTAAAAAGGATAACGTTTGAAAACTTAGATCTACACAATCATCTGTATATATACAGTTAAAATATACAAGGTTCTATACAATGACATTGATAAGATTCAACGGGGGAAAAAATAAATGAGCATCACTTCTACCATAATTCCAGATCTGTATGAAGCAAAGAATCCTTCATCTACTAAGACCATTTATCTTGATCTCTATAAGTTCCTCAATTAGTTGACGGCATATGGGGCACTTACTAGATTGAAGCCTCAATGCTTTTGCACAGTCACTGCACATGCACTGAAAGAACACAACATGCACAAGTTGAGAGCAAACCAATAGAAGTTCTGAACTAAAAAGATGTGGTGAAACTGAGAATGCTTTTTGTAACCATCAAGTTCACACACATTGTAATTCTGATGCTCAGATATTAAATTGAAGATAAGAGCTTCAATCCAACTCAAATAGTCTGAATGAGTAACTTACTATAATGTCATAAGCAAGACAAGGTCAACGAATGATCGTCAACTAAGAATATAACTAAAAGTGGAAAATGGATTCTCACCATATGTCTGCAAGGTAATACAGCTATATCCTTAGGTTCAGTCATGCAGATTACACACTCCTTTCCTGGGTCACTGTCATTGAAGCCTTCAGCTGGCAAATTCCCTATTCCATATATTTCACGCAGCTCATATCGAACTCCATCAACCCACAAAATCTGCCTTATTACTCTCACTTGGAAAGGTTCTCCATCTTTTTTATCCAAAACCGCTTGAGTAATCTGCATATGACCAAATGTATTTGCTAAAGATTCATCAACATCTTCATCTATTGAATCAGATGGCAACCATGATTCAGCAACTATTACTAACGGAAAAACATCTTCTCCAGCTGATGGTTTTGAGAGGCCATCCAACTCAAAAAAGCCCAAGTCAATGCCCGTCCCTGAGGGCTGACGAAATTTCTGGCCAATTCCTTTCTCGAAGGGGATCTTAATAGGCAAATAGACTTCAGGAAATAACGGAACAAACTGACAGTTGGGCTCTTCCTTGGCGAAATAGAAAATTGTAATTCTGTTGTTTATAAAAGGGAAAAACAAACAGAAAACTGAAGTCACACATATTGAGATTTGAGAAATTCCAACACACTGCATCTGCTATTCCAAATAAAAATGACTTGGAAAACTATAAAGCTAAGCAACTTCTAATCAGTATTGAGCATTACTCAGCTAATCATGTGATATTTTAATTGAGAAGCTAACTCTGTGAAAATCTAAAAGCTGTATACTGGTAATATTTAAAATAGGCTCTTGCTATTCATTCTTTATTATCAACATCTTGGATAAATAAAATGTTCAATAGAGAAGATATTGGCATGAATAAGTTTGAAGTTTCTCAAATATGCATCATTCTTGATGAAACTCCTAAATTCAGATTGCTAAGATCATATATCTATGGAAAATTCCCATAATAAGGCATTGATGCAATGCACCTCAAGCTTTTAAGCCATTTGACAAAGAGAGAGACAAGAGTTAAGTTAACAAGGGGAAAACTAGTATGAAGGTGCATGCAAGGCTCAGTTGTAGCCAGTAGGATGCGCTCTAATTTTCTGATATCAAAATATTTTGTGGCTAATTCCCATGCATAAATGTCTACATGTAGATTATGTGTATTGCAAGCAGCTAGCCATCAAACCTTAGTACTGGTACAGTCTAACATAAAATGCAACTACTTAAGGAAAGGTAACTTCCGCGAGGTCATATGAAGTTTGTTGATTATGCAGTGAAGGTAACTGCCACAAGGTCATATGAAGTTTGTTGATTATACAGTAAATCTACCAAGAGATAATATCTTTTCATTAACTCAAGCAAGTTTGTGATGCCTACTGGAATTTACTACATCAATTCATCCTCACCTCAGGTCTCCACAATGAATAGATTTTACTATACTTGACTTAACAGCATTTTGAGATCAATAATTTGCGATTGTGAAAATGAAAAATGACAATTATGGGTAAAACTGAGTACTTAGTAACAAACTCATTTGATAAAAATATAATGCCCCGATGCAAGACTTGTTGAATAGTTTCTGCTACTATATGATTCCATTTCCAAATGCTTGATACTGATATCCCATTTCATCTATGCATACTCAATTTAACCACCACATTCATCTCTGCTATATAGCTTTCAGCTTACAACAAACTAACTATGACATGATAGATATTTGACAAAATTGGGAATAAAATGTGCCCACTTGCAGCCAAATAAACTTCTGTTGCTCATGGTCCGTGAAACCATTTTACGTCCAATGATTGGCAGAAAACGTAATCCAGCTATTATCATCGTCGAGTTGCCCATTTCCAATCCCTTCAATTTGCTAATTAATTATTCAATTCAAACTATCAGATCAAAAGTAATCTAATAAGCTTATTGACGCAAAATGTTTTTTTGTTCTCAGCTCGTATCTGATGAGATTACAGAGTAAAAGATCATAACTTCATTTGTACCACCCTGCCAAGAGATTAATTTAGCGACCCAAGAATCAAGGAATTCGAAAATTTCCAGAATTCTTACTAACCTCCCATCAAACAAAGCATCAAAAACGAAAGAAACCAGATGATGATCAAGGTTGAGCTCATCAATTTCAAGCTTCAATGTGTCCTTGTGCACGTTCACATCATTCCTGACCTTTTTCGCATTCTGATGTTCCACATAAGGCACGGGCTGAATTGGCTGAGCGAGACCCACATCAGGCCGAATCGCCGGCCACCCATTAGCCTGATTACTATAATAGTAAGGGTGATAATGGAATCGATCCATCACGTGATTTGCATAGCTACATGAACCATAAGAATGGGAATTGTAGTAAGAGTGAACTGGAGGAGGAGGAGGAGGATGAGGATGTGGGTGTGCTGCTGGATAAGTGCTTGTCAAAGGCGCTGAGGTTGAGGTCGCCGGAAAATAGCTCTGATGCGGCGGCGGTGGCGGTGGGAGAGAGAGAGGCTCAGAGGAGTAATAATAAGTTGGTGGTGGTGGGTGGTGACGGTAGTAAGCGCCGTGTCTACTTCTATTATTGTTAGTGCCACTCCATGAAATTCCCATTTTCGTGCGCAAGAGGAGAGATTGAAGAAGAGAGTGCGACTGTTGAGAGAGTTAAAAAGAGAGTTATTAACAAAGTAAGTTAATTTGCAAAATGTATGAATCTGTACTGTACTACTTCCTAATATTTGATAATATTTAAAATGAATATTGTTCAATCTAAATTTTAAATTAATATTTTTTTGTTTTTATTAATTTTATGGATTTCACGTGATCCAATAACTTTTAGGCTATGTTTGGTTAGGAGTTTTATAATAAAATGGAATGAAATGTAATATTATTCTATCATTTGAAAGGAAATTTTATAATAGAATAAGATAAAAAGGAATGAGATGAAAGAGGAAGGTTTCATATTACATTTCATTCTATCATAAATAGTAAAAAAAAAACTTTGATTTTACGGGTTTAAGATAGACTTTAAAATGATAAACCACTTTATAATATATTACATTATAAACTCTTTATCCAAACAATATTTCACTATATTACATTATGAGCCTTTCTATCTTTTTCAAACAACAATTGTTAATATTACATTTATTTACGTTTTATTATATTATAAATCATTTCATTCCATTAAAAACTTTACGTCGAACCAAATATAGTATTGTTTTCTTTATCATTTCTACCAACTATTCTTGAATTTGGTTGTCTATCAGTATATTCTTTACTTTAACATGTTTATCTTTAACAAGAAGTCCTCGTAGTGGTTCTCCTCCTTCTTTTTAGGTTAGGTTAACCAAATGGATGACCAACATTCTTGCTATTACCAAATACCGAATGGATGACTAAGATTCTTGCTTCAATTGCATTCCCTCTCTACTCGCTCTTCACTCTTGTGGTTTTTCTTGCTTCCTTCCTCAAGTCACCCCCTTTCTATCTTATCTAGTCCTTCTTCAACTAAGGTGTCTTCTACTTTAAAGAGCCCTTTCAACCTATTTTAATTCTTGCCTCTAAAGGCCTTATCGCTTTTTGTAATACATTTTTGAATCAAACTTTCTTCGTGTTTAAACAATGGTCAACAATGTTTTAGAAACCATTCAAACCATTCCAACAATATTACCTTTCCACCCATCACTTCGCCTCCATCATTAAGTCCTTAAAATCAGTTGGGAATTACCAATGGTTCCATTCATCCTTCATCTCCCACAACCCATCCTTTAATCCTCGATTGAGCTAGGAGCAAGTCCTAAGAGAGAGCTTAGGTTCCTCTTAGGAATACTTTCCTCCAACCTTCTTAAAGGGACGGGCTATAAGGATGAGACGATAGCTAGCAGAAAAAGAATTGGTTTTGCAAGTATTAAGCTGGAGAAAGATCTCCTTGATAGTATACATTTGATGAGTTGAGGGATGGAGAAAAAATGTTTGAAGACTTTATTATGATATACTTTTTAGTTTATGCTTTACAACCAATCGTTTTGGTTGTAGTTTAGAGAAAAAAAATATTTAAATATATTCTTCATCTTGTACATGTGTAAATGTATATGATAAAATACATGAGAAAATTATACATTGCAAATAAAATTATAATGAGATTATAATTATAAGATTCATGTTGCATTTATATATCATCCCTAAATATTCATAGTCATTGTTCTATTAAGACTAGATATTAATAGAACTTAAAAAGATTAACACATGTTTTGTTTTTCCTTATGAAGGAAATAGTCAATTTCATAGACTAAAATATGGAGATACTTAAACAAATATATAAATGCTTGTTAGAGAATAAGTTTACTAAACTGACTCGATATGAGAAATCCATTTGGAATATTACTTGTATGTCTATAGAATTTTCATTGTGATGATTATATAAGTGATCATTTAATTTGAAGTCTCCAAAGTTATCTTCTATAGGGATTGTTATGTTTTGATACTACTTATGACCTATTTAATCGTGGGTTGTTAAATTGGCAGTCATTGAATATAACATGAGCTATATGGAGGTAGTTGTGTTATCAAGATAGGATTCATCATCCTAAAGTAATTAGAGAGAATGTTTTATTGTTCTCGATTAGTATTGATTTAGAAAATCCTTGGTTAAGGTAAAATGATGTTTTGTAAATAGTTTACAGATATTATTAATTGAATTGATAGCTAATGGCAGAGAACTAACATGATCAAGCTCAAAATAAAGTAGACATTAGTTTCATGCTCTATATCTAATCAGAACATTGTATAATGAAAGGATTGAATTATATGGAAAAATCATGCATGGAAAGGTTAGTCAAAACTACTTTAACAATCTTAAATATTTGGGTGATCATATACATTGTTGATATCGATCTTGATCTATGATTATATATTTGCTTAATTAGAGAATTAAAGAAAAATTAAAAGGAGTTTTAATTAATCTAATTCTAATTATGAATTATAATTATAATTTATAATCATTGTCAACATATTTGGAAACTTAATAGGTCTCACATAAAGAATGAGTTGAAGAGAGGAAAGATATTTTAATCAAGTTGGACTTGATTGTAAAGTTTGAGAAACTTTATGAGATATTAGATCTCATTTATACATATATT
>JAOTAZ010000219.1:20045841-20056819 GCA_025629785.1 Erythroxylum oxycarpum | reverse complement strand
AAAAGATCCATTGATTCAAGATGCATTTCAACATCAATCATCCACGGCATATAATTATTGTCCGCAACATCAAGAGCAACGAACTCAATTTTGGCAAAATTGGAAATGTTGGAAACTATTATAAAATAGAGAGAAATAATTAATACATTTATTCAAATAGATATTACATGCCATTCTCAAATGGTTTGTTTGATGTACGTAAACGGAAGAACCTTACGATTGCTTGATGTTGATAAGCCGAATTTTAGAAATTACAGCTTCGTGCTGATAACGTGTTATAAAAACCGAAACTAAAAATTAAGAATATTTGGGAGAGGAGAATTCTTCTTATAAAAAAATGGTATCACTTACATCAATTTAACTCTTCTATTTATAGTACAAAATTTCTAATCAAATACTATCATGATAATAGAGGTGGTATACTAACTATTAAGTGGTGTATTTGGTGCACTAACATTTAAGTGGTGCATTTGGTGCACTAATAATTAAGTGGTGCATTAACAATTAGTGGCACACCATATTATTTTTATCTTTTAAAACAATCTTGATCATTTTAATGAAATAGAGTTTTAAGGGATAAAGTCCTTGAACACTTCTCTCTATTATGTGATTTGAAATTTCTTACCTCTTTTATTTGGTGGGTTTCATTTTATATCTTCCACCTTTCATCTTCCACCTTTAAAGACAATGATTGGATGTAGTTGACTAGAAGTTAAATTGTATGTACCACCTAGCACTAAAGTCCAGTGATAATGAGTTGGTCTTCGCTTAAGTAAGGTTGGGGGTTCGACTCCTGCTTATGTATGTAGCAGTGTTAAATACTTGATGATAGTGCTAAGCCGCTTTTTGGGATTCTATAAGGCGTAAGCGGAGATTAATCTGAGCATGGTAATGACTTAAAGATGTCACTGACAGTTCGGACCTTCCCAGAACATCTCGTGGGTTAACTCAAAAAAAAAAAAAGATAGATTGTATGTGTAATATATTTGTCTTTACAAATTGTCCTGTTCCTTAAGTATAGATTGATTAAACCTCAAAATTTTAGGAATTTTTTAATAGTTTTTCTTTGTAGTTATGATATATAAAAAGTTGTTCTTTTGATTAACTTGAAATAATTGTACCAACAATGTTATACGTGGTGAAAATGTCTTCCATATTACGCAATATTTTGAAACAACGATATCAAGACTAGTCTTTCATCTTCAACAACGATAGATCCATCCAAATATGTGATTGTTTGTTAGAATTAGGGGTTTAATTGGATGGTTGTTTCTTTTAAAAAATTAAAGGTTTGTATAGACCCGCTTCTAATAAAATTGAAATATCGAATATGACAAAATAAAAAAATAAAAAATCGACATGGCCCATTTTTAATATACGAATTGAAATATCTTATATCAATTTTATTTTCATTCAAAAACTTATCGTATATAATTACAATTTTACTTCAAACAATGCAAGACTAGTTATTCTCACCTCAAATGTAAAGAAGTATAATTTTGGAAAGCGTAATTTCTATAACCTTATCGAAAACATGTACGTATCATGTAGTATACTAGCTTGTAAAAATTAGATCGATGATTGAATCCTTGATATTTTAAATGGAAAAAATCATAATTATTTTGTTCTTAAATTTTAGTATTAAAATAATTTACTAGCTACTTGTTAAATTTTCCCAACACCAAGCAAGGTTTAGAAGTACTGTTTGTCGCCAACCGTGTTAGGGTAAACCAAAAATCAAAGGTTTGTAACATTAGCACACGCTTTCATGTAATAATCCAAAAAAGGGCCGGGGTTATTTTAAGATATAAGAACAATGATATGAATTATGTTTCTCGTCATTTGCTTAATTGGTAAGCCAAATTACTACCGACCACTTAAGAAGACGATTATGTTAGTTCAGTTGTTGATCATCATTGACTTTTTTTTTTTTTTCCATTCTCATCATGAAGCCTCTTAATTTTCATTAGTTAAATAATTTGATGACAGTTCTATTCTACAAGCACATATCAGCATCTCTACCATGGGATGGGACTGATATTTTCTTCATCAGATATATATAACTAAAAAGGCTTAATGGACCTTCAGCCACAAAAACAGCTTTTACCATCCAACCCTAAGTTTTGTTATCAGCTCCTCCAACTTGACAATTTTCATTAGTTCAACTGCTGGGATTTCATAGTCAGGTGTCAGTCAATGAGTCGTGTCATAAGTAAACTTATTCCTGAAAATCTTTCATTTTTCAGCTTCCATGATGCATTCCTCAAACAAGAAGCTAAGGCCTGGGAGGTTTTATCAACCAATATTGAACCTGTATCAGTCATGGGAAACCAGAAACCAAATGAAAAGGCTATACTGATTTCATTTTCTAGAAACATGTATCCATTTGACAATACAATCTGAATTCTGAAACCTTCAAGAACACACCAAGAAAGCAACTGGAAAAATTCTCAAGAAGAGAAATTGGAAAAGGAAGTATACACAACTACGTACGCAACAACGCAAGCTGGATTTTGTTTGATCTGGCAATTAAAGTCTTACAAAACTGAAGTCAGTGAAGATCGAGTCAACAAAACTCAGGCCTTGGTTTCTTCCTAACAGATATGCAGCCTCTTTGGTGATCCCTGAAAATTCTGATCTCAGAATAATCCCTCAGGTCTTCAAGACTAAGATACTGCTGCTTCACCATCCTTGAAAAATCACCTCCAGTGTCATGCACCCAAATATAAGGCTGGCATGTTTCGTCATAGTAATACAGCAAATTCTTCATGCTTCCTGTACTGGCACTCCTTCCAGGCATGTAAGCTTTATATATACTCTTGCATTTCAACCTCTTGGAAGATCCTGGCTTCAATGTGTGAACCTTTTTGAGAATTGATCCTACTCTTATTTGCAGCTCTACCGGCCTGTCGCTCAAGTTCCAGATCCTTGAGCCAAATCCGGAGGATGCCTGCGCATGATCCCGACAGCCATCAAAGCATCCCCCAAGAGGCAAAATGCTAAATCGTGACATCTTTTCTCTGAAGGACTCTATATGCTTTCTCATCTTAAAACTTTGAATCAAAATAGATTTGTTGTTTAAGATTGTTTCCTTAATGCTTGTGTTGTAAGTTATATAAGAAACACACAAGAGCTGTACTGTTTGTTGGTGATTGTTCTACATGGACGGGTATGATAATTGGCCAAAATTTTTGCCTGCGGGCCCTCCAAAAGGTAAGCCATTGTTTGCTCGGTCCTGGTAGCATGATGAAAGTGATGAAATTAAAGTAACATTCCCATATTCTGTGATACCAAAATTTCTGTCATTTAAGAATGTTGGCTCTTTCACTAAGGAAATGGTAGGACCCCAGAGAACCCTCAGATTTCTGAATAGGAAGATAGTGGGAAAAGTGAAATATGCACCAAAAAAGTTTATAAAATTGGCACCAGCATCTACCTTTTTCTCCTGTTTATTTCAGAAAGTGAAACAGGAATGAGGAAATGGTTGCCACAACACATACACTTGCTCCCTCTCATAATGAGGCTTCACATGATTTTGCTTCCCTTTCATCATTGGATTCACTATATATTTCCTCCTGTTCAAGTCTTCAACAAACTTTTTTCCAAACCCTGAATCATAGGCCCAATTTAGATATTGGTGAATATGCCAGCATCCACCATTGTTTTCCATATTCGGTTGACCATTAACATGCTGTTTGTTAGGACCGCATTAGTTGCTGCTTGCTCTACGGACAGACCAAAGCTGCCTCCAGGCTTGGTGCTGAATATCTGTCAATTTTCAGTTACTTGGTGACGTTCTTCATTCCAAATCCTTTCTTATGTTTGGCTATACAGGATAAAGAAAATGTCATGTTGGTTGAGGACTCGTAGAAGAGTGCTGATCATCAGTTTTGCATTGCTGTTAGGATTTTTATATTCGATCGTGGCTGGCCTTTTCAGATTTAACTTGATGATCATTTTCTATACAGAAACTACCCTTGTAATTAGTGTAATTAAAAGACAGAATGATAGGACAAAAACAATCACAAGATTCAACACACATGTAGGAGCCTTCGAGCTGGAGATGCACAGCACAACTAAAATATGCCATGTTGCTTTGTCTTTCATGCCTTAAAACGACCAAATGTAACAAACTATGCAAGATTGAACCCTGAAAATCCAATCATTCACCAGTAAGAGATGTGGGTAATCATATACACCTAATAATACCAAGGAATGAGTAACAGTGACAACGGAACATCATTTTCATTGATTTGTCAGTAATAATCAATCTCCATTTAAAGGAAACGCCTGTGTTCTGAAACATCTTAAAGTTGATCCAACTTCTATCCAAGCCTACAACTATAAACAATAGGACTGTACAGGTCGGATGACTGGCATCACATGCTAATAACAAAATACAAGAATGACATCAGAAGAAACGGGAAAAATTTACATGTCATAATTTTGATTTCTCATACTCATCATCTGATGCCTCTATCTTAATTATGAGAGGTTGGTTCAAATCCATGGGAGCATCAGCCACAACAGGTAACTGGGATGAATCCACGATGGCATCTAGATCCTCACTTTCAGCCAAAGCTTTGTCCAAAGCAGACTTAGCGACTTTCGTAACCCAGAACATCAGAACCACTGCACGTGAATGAAAGAATAGTGCGCATGCATACAAGAAAAGAAATCAAACTGGTAAAGAACATTTTTCACACTGTTATCTTATTATCGCTTACCTGATATAACAAGGCTCATTATAATGAACGCCTGCATTCACAGCAAGGAAATTGAGCTAGTAAGAATGAGCGACAACAGTAGCCTTGCTTCATTGTGAAGCACAAAGTTAGAAGGCGGCTTTAGAAAAAAAACAGATTCTACGAAAGTCTTTACCCAGCGGGTGGTCGAAAATTCACTCCAACCATGAGTCACGTCAGAAAGATCCTTGAGAGTTGTCCCAACATATACCAATGCTAGGGTTATTGGCTGCAAGTAGGGTTAGTTAGATGCATAACAAAATAGAAACCCTTTCTGACAAAAAGAACATGCTCAATAAGTCTACTTTAATAAGCCAACAAGATTCTACTCAGAACAAGGAGATGAGACAAAACATTATGACTCTGCCTCTCAAGAAAGATCAGTTGGCCAAGTATGATAGTTATACACATTGAACAAAACCAAAATTATCATTTACGCTTAGATTCTACATTGGAATAGCAAATTGTGTAGTTGCCCTACTTATATTGATTCATTTTAGGCCTCTCAGTTCAACTTCTAAATTTGATTCCATGTATTACCAAGAAAAATTCATCTAAGTTCTTCCATCAACACTGTTCATAATTCGCTCCCATATGGTTTTTGTCCTTTCTATTTTGGTGGGCTTCTCCAATGCCAAGAAGAGGGTACCGTAGATGATTTGTTTGGAATGGTTGTAGATTCTGCCTATGTATTTTTTTGTTTTCCTTAAGGTCTATTGCTCCAAAGTTGTGGTCTTCGCCCCTTAAAAGGAGGCTTTATCACTATTTCGTGAAATTCTCTACTTCAGGTTGGGCAATATTGCTTTGATGCTGCAAGTTAGGCACCATATTTATTTTTTTCAGCTAAGCGGTGCTTTATAAATCTCTTGGATACTGGTTTATATGTCCATTTATGTATTCTATTTCTAGTTAAAGGAATGAAAGACTTATTCCTAAAAGAATTCATTAATAATGAATAAAATCGTACTTTTCCTTTTATGGGGGATAAAGAAACTGTACCTGTCATCAAGTATTGTATTTTTCTATTTTAGTTGTCTTTCAAAATCCTGTCATTATGAATGTGATGATAAAGTTATTCAAAATGTTAAAAGAAATCTCTGAGGGCACTGACAGCGAGAACTTCACTAGACTATTTTGAAATACTAAGAGTGAAATAGATTATAAAAAAAAGACTAAATTATGACGTCAGTACAACTATGAGGACTTCAGAAATGAGTATCCTGATTTTATATGCATATGAACACTTGAGTTAAAGTAAATGATCAAGTTAATTGGTCTATAAAATTTCAGTCTAAAAGTGATTTACGACCTGATTTCATAATCTAGCAAGGGAAAAAAGTTACATTCATGGAAGTGGTTGTTAACTTTTCTTCTTAGATGGAGACTGGACAAAGAATGGTTAAAAAATAGGAAGTTCATTGTTCATGACAATCTTTGCCATCCACAACATTTAAGAATCCATATTGTTGAAGCCTGCTTTAAGTTGCATGAAAACTGACCATAAACCAGAGGGAAAAAGTGCATTTTGAATCAACATGCAACTAAGCTAGCAAATCAAGGATACATTATTTTCATTCATGCACAAGAAAATATGCATATTCTTCAATTGATATTAGATAACTTGTGAGTCATTAAGGTAACGTAGCGTGCTTGATAAGGGACTAAAGGACATACCATCATTCCAATCCAGGAAGCCAGTCCATACACCCCTAATGAGACAGGGGTCACAGACAGCAGATAATTTAACATGTTAAATGGAAGCAGTGGAACAAGTCGAAGCAGCAGAACAATCTGATGAAAAATAAGGAAGTTCAATGACACGAATGAAAGACTTGCATCGACTAACTGTTGAATATAAGAGGAAAACAATTCAACAAAATAAGTACAACATGGTACAAACAAACCTTAAAGCCAGATCTTTCAATTGCAATTGCAACTGACCTAAACTGCGGATAATCCTTTAACTTGGAATTAACATATGATCTTCCGATCTGTTGACAAGTATCAGAATGAGTAACAGATCTTCATGCATGCAAGAGCTCAAAAATCAATACCAAACCAGATAACCAGCCGATAGGAAATGGAAAACCAAAAACAGAATCAAAAAAAGAAAAGATGTATTTGTTTTGTTGGTGCTCTTGATTTAGAACAGTGCATATAACCTTCTAAAGACAACAAATAGTTCCTATTTGGAACTAGATTGAATTAGAAAGCACCTACTGTTCCCAAGACTTACCGTTCTTCCAAGTAGAAATGCAGCCATAGCACCGACAGTTGCACCAACAGAATCAGCAACAAAACCAATAGGCAAGCCAAAAAGATATCCACCACCAAGCTGAAAGATGGAGACAAATTAGTATAGGAACAGAAATCACAGAAGCAATCCTTGTTCTAAAGTTACTAGCAGTATACAAGAAATGAGGTGAAGAAGATATAGACTGAAATTTGGCACATGGATTTGATTAAAAAGTTGAATCCTCTTGAGCAACTCAGAACAGATAGGACAATAGAAAGAAAATCTATAGCAATAACTACACAAGGTAACTAGGATTGAGAAAACCCACAGTTAGCACTGATGCTGGAACTGCCAATATTGTCAGAGGAATGTAGGCTACAGCCCTGCAAATTACACAAATAAAAGTGAAAAGGGTGGTGGAGCAACTTTGATTTCAATAAATAGGTACATATTCATAGGATCAATTACGATGAGAAATCAAAAAGTGATGGGTCTGTCGGAACAGACATAGATGTAGGTATCAATAAATAATGTTGAATACTAGGGAGAAGTAAAGCACAGTTATGGTGCTTGTGTGGCTGTTACTAAAAGAATGGAAACAATGCACCAAAGTGTTGATTTTCCTAGTAAAATAGTATTGTGCCATCCCAAGGACAAGCTAAATCTAGATCTTAGTTCAGCCTTTAACTCAGCAAATGGGCTCTACAATGCCTCGATCACAATAAGGCTCTTTTTGTTGCCGAATTGAAAGCCTTATTCTTGGTATGTGTTATGGATGACATACCATCCAAATTACTCACGTAAATTTTGGTCAAATTCTCTCTTACCAATTCAATAGATAGCCAATTAGAAGAAAATTGTTAACACGTCTCAGCAAAATGCACATAACGTTAGTTCATCCACAGCTTAAGTGGAAATGATGCTTCTGGCAAGGACAATGTCATTGCCCTTTTGGAAAAGACTTTACAAAAGAAAAAAACACATATTTGAGAAATAAAGGATTCTTCTTTCTAACTTTTTGGTATAAATTGGCATCTGAAGGCCATGAGCTGTTCAATTTTGTAAAAGTTCTCATTTACCAAAGAAACTTAACATATCTATATTTTGAAAAGTTTAAACATATGATAAACGTTCTAAGACTTAGCTTAATTATATTTGTGCATTCCAGTCGACCATATCTAAGGAAAATAATAAAACCCAATGAATGCAATAGTATCAACCACAAAGTTATAACAATCATGAAAGATGCATAGAGCATTGAAAGCGTTTACCACTTGGTAATAAAATTGCATCACCTTTTTATCTCAAATGGAAAAGTGGTGGTGGAAACCATTCTCTTTTTAACTTACGATGAAACTTTCAAGTGTACAATGAATTGTATTTCTTTAACAAAATAACTACATTTTGCATTCACAAATAGCTATACAACCAAAAACAAATCAGTATGAAATGTCTACTTCCATAGCATGAAGTTAAACATGGAAATAAAAATTTGCATTTTCAAACACGTCAATAAAAGACAGTTGACAAATCACCTACACCATTTTCCCAGTAAGAATAGCATCATATTGGGAAATGGCATAGAAAAACGATATGGTAAATTAGAAATGTAAGAAACATTTCAAACGTAAACAGACTTACAATGCAAGAGGGCCCCAAGGCCCCAGATCCTTCTCAACCCATACCAAGAAGTCCTTCAAGATCTGCAGCAATATCTTTTAGTCAGCATTAAATTCACGGCCACTCCCCAATACCAGCAGTTTATTTTGGAGACATGGTCACCGTTAGATGTTGAGAAGCTTCACTATAGCAAGTTATTTCAAGTAATCGACCAAACAAATTCATCTCACTGGAACCAATCTGATAATAAACCAAATTCCCCTTTCATGATGCTATATGCTAATGTACAGTGATAAACCAATAATGACACACATAAATGCCGCTGATAGACACACGATATAGAAGATTCAGCTAAGAATCAAGATATCTTAGTTTTGCATAGAAATGGAAAAACAATAAACCTTGTCTCAAGCAGTCATCTAAGCCTCTTAAAAGCACGCAATAGAACTACTCTCTGAACTCAACACAAAGCGTCAGTTTTATTTCGTGCAAATGATTTTGGAGAACATCCGCATTGCAATAACGGAATATGAAGCTAAATCGTAAATCCAAGAATATAAAAAAAAAAGATAGTTCAAAACTTTCCAGAAAGAGAATTGAAAATTTAATCGCAAGCTAACAACAAAATCCAAACATATGAACCGCAAAACATCAATCATTCCCAATAAATAGCACTGCAAACAACAGATCAAACAAAACCGAAATCACAAAATCCGCATCCAACACAAAGAAGAAAGAACCACCTGAAAAGAAACCCGAGAATTAAACAAAGAAACGAAAAGTATAGAGGTAGATGAGAAATTGGCACCTTTTCGACGGGGAGAGTAAAACAAGCAAAAACAACAGCTGCAATAAGGGCTAGTAGAAGAGCGATCCTGAGAGCGGAACCCCAGGTGAAAGTAGCCATGAAGGAGGACGAAAGCCTGCGAGGCCAAGGCTTGGACTCTTCGCTGTCGTCTCCACAACCGTATAACGCTGGCTTGAACGACAAGCGAGCCCTCAATCTTCCAGTACTGGCCAGATTTATGTACAATTTTTTTTTTTTTTTGAAAATCAACAAATCACCACAACCGGACGAAGAAAGAAAACAAAGTGTTTGGACATATATATTTTATAAAATCATAAAATCTCTCTAGCAAAGATTTGGACGAAAATGTGATGTTGCGGGTGGGAAAACGGATTGAGAGGTATTGGAAGAGGAGGTTTGGAGATTGGAAAAAGGGTTGAACAGGGGGAATTTAAGGTTGGAAGACAGAGCTGGAGAAGAGATTGGGTTTGGGTTTGGGTTTGGGCTGTCTCCTCTTGCTCCATTTTTTATCTTATTCTTATTTTAGTTATTATTTGCCCCGTTGTTGTACCGCTAACCTACGAGAACGGATTCATCTCTTTTGATGGTAAATGCTAAAAGGAAGTCGCAATTTATAATCTAAGCTCAATTCTCATTTCGAATCAAAGGAAGGTAATTGCTTTTAATTCTTTAGATTCAATTGAATGAACTAAATCTGTGCTGTCACTTTCTTCCTTTACTTTCTATATTTTTAGAATTATTACATAAAATCTTATGTTATTACAAAAGTTTTCTAAGTTTTTTTTAATCGAGAAATATGCAGTTATTATTTTTAAAATAAGCAATAAGTAAATTTTTAAATTGACGCAATAATTTATAAATAAGTTCAACTTTAAAATTTTTTAATTTTTAAAATAAATTTCTCTTTTACATGGGAAACTATTTCGACAATAATTAATATCCATCAAAACCGATTTCTGTTGCAGGTTTATTGTACCTATTTATAGTTTTAGTGCCTTGCCAGCAATCTACGTATATGGTATAGTTACTATGCTTAAACGGAAACAACTTGGCAGTTTGATTTAACTTAAGAGGGAAGAGCAACCTTGAATAAAAAGTAATGTGGGTTGCTTTATCTTCCAAAGACAAGCACATAACATAACCACTTCACTCCTTCATTGTCGCTTCTTAGAGGTTGCAACCCAACCCCAATCTTAAGAAAGTGACGTGCGTTGCACTGTCTTATAATCAAGAGCACACAACATATCCACCTCATTTCTTCATTATCGGTTCCTAAAGTTAGCAGCCCCACGGAATGTATAAATACTGATGGAATGTTTGGTTGAGTGGAATAGATATTATATGAATGATTTACTTTTAATAAATAATTATTTCTTTATTTGGTTACAAATAATATACAAAATAACTAAATAATATACACAATAACTAACTCTAGGTTTAGTTATTTATATATTTTCAGCAATAGCTAAAAATACACCACCTTATCTTTACATATTCTGTAAATAGTAGAATGGGAAAAGACAACTTTTTTCATTATTATTTTTTTATTGTTATTTTTATTGTTGTTAT
>JAOTAZ010000219.1:20028125-20041791 GCA_025629785.1 Erythroxylum oxycarpum | reverse complement strand
AGTTGCTATTACTTGTAAGTGAAATGTTGTGAAAAAGAAGGATTGGTATTTGAATGGATAAGAATGATGTTGGAATAAAAGAAGTAAATTTGGGAAGGTTTTGCATGTTTTCACAAGGATAAGATGTATGTGACTTCCAGGGAAATTTTAGAATTTTTGAGGTTGAATTAGCCACATTTGTCTTCATGTAAGTTGTAGTTCATCTTTTTAGCTTTCCGATGCTATAAAGTTTGCAATTTTTTGACATCGAAATGGAGAGATATGATTGTTACAAGTTATGATGTTACATAGGATTTGTGTATAATGACAGCTATGATGAATGATAGAAAATCTTGGTTTTGATGAACCAAATGAGTTGAGAATTGAGAATGTTGAGAGATAATTTTGGAGTTTGAATAGATATGAAGTGATTTTGCATTAGAAGAAGTGAAATTGGGAAGATTATAAGTGAATATGAAGTTAGATTGGATGTAGGAAGCATAGGAGAGGGCTTGGAGGGGATTAGGGAACCCCTATGTCTGTTTAACAAACTTTAGGTCCGTTTAACAGACTTTTACGGGTCAAAAAGGACCCTTTGTATCGCCCATGTCTGATTAACGGACCTTCTCGGGTGAATTGATGCACTTTAGCCCAACAATGTCCGTTAAACGAACATGCATGTCCGTTTAACAGACATCCACTAAGCAGTTACAGTAAAACACGATTTTTCACCCTTATTGAGGCAGAATTTGACTTTGTGATCTTCATAAAAGTTTTATATCTCGAAGTTTTCTTTCCAATGGTTCAAAAATAAAATCAATCCGAGATTTGTGTTGAGAGTTATGGTAATCGCGCCAAGACATGTTACTACATGATTGGTGGTATAAACATGTGTGATTATTTTGGTCATAACTCCCTCATCCGACCTCCAAATGAGGTGATTCTTGAGGCAATGGATTTCTAACACATGTATCTATCTCTCCATGAAAAATGCTATCTTTTGGAGTTGTTTTGAGAAAGTTTGCGTCAGAAAAAGTTAGAGGTTGGTTAGGAGAGCATGATGAGGGTTTGAGCAGACTTCAGATTTTCAAACATATCTTGAGCTATAGAGCTCTGATTGAGATGATTCTTGTTTCAAAATAAAGAAGAGACTTAGAGCTATGATTTCTATGAAGAAGTCAAATTGAAATTCAGATTTAAATATTTCCAAATTCTGGTCACAAGCAGGAGAAATGAGTTCAAGTATAGTAACTGATTTGTATGGGCACGTCATTAAACAAGTTGAGAGTAATTTTTTGGGATGTTATGAGAGAAAAAAATAATTATGATGGCTAATGAGGGTTTAATGCAATAACCCTTTAAGATAATATGCATATTCAAGTCACGTCTCATGATTTTTCGCAAGAGGTTGGGTTCCGGAAGTAAGCGGGATCCAACATAAGTTGTATCAAAGCAAGAGGGTTGGGTTCCGGAAACAGGTCCCAACACTTGGGGAGTAGGATTTTGTTCCAAACTAATTAGTTCCATTCAGTAACTAGGGTATATAAGCGAAAAATTTCCCGAATTATCTTGTTAGAAAGAAAAATGATAGGAATGTTGTTCCAGAGATAACAGTACAGATTATTGAAATTAGGATCATAAGAGGGTCTTAAATGATTTATACCAACATGTAGATTCCATTCCCCTTCCTCAATCACAACATGAACTTTCGTATGCCAACAGAATTTCAATAAGCAGGTCCTAGCCAACTAATTCTAAATTAGGGGACCATTTCTAGTCCAATTATTAACCCAAAGGCCAACAAACATTCCATTGCCAATTTTGCATTTAACATCCTTCTCTATTTTATTTCACCCTTGAGCTTAATTAGTTGATTTAAAAAGTAAGAATATGAAGGTTTAGCATTTAAAGATTAAATGCTTCTTCCTCTTATAAAACAGTTATTAATCTATCTAAGCCAAAGGGAGTTTTGCTCCAAGAGAATATACCACAACCTCTTTAAAAGAAGAAATTTATTATTAGTCCTCAAAGAATGAATCCACAATCCTCCATTTTCCTTAGGCAAAATACTTCGGCCCATTTTATCTTTGCTTGACTTCCATTTCCAAATTGACCCCTATAGGAAATTACATATAATTCTGTGAATGGTTTTTTAAAGATTTTTAGAGAAGAAAAATGTGTGAGCTCCAATAAATATGAAGGGAGTTAAGGACATATTTAATAAGTTGCTCCTTACCAATATAAGAGAGTTCTCTGTTAACCTATGAGCCAATTCTTTTTTGTATCTTATCCACTAGACGTATATATTAAGAGAAGTTTAATCTCTCTGTAGATATAGAAAGACCCAAATATAACAAAGGGGGAACTTCCTAGTCATACTAGTTATTGCTTCAATTAAAGATTCCAGATTGATCACTCTACTAGATTAAAAGAAATGATATTTGCTTAAGTTAATCTCCAAACCAAAGAGCATCTTAAAGTGGAAAATAGAATTCATTAGAAACTTAATAGAATCCAAGTGTGCTCCACAAAATAGAACCAAATCATTAGCAAAACAGAGGTTAGTCAAAAGAAGCTTCTTGCATTTATAGTGGAATTTAAACTTGAGGGCATTCCTTACATTATAATTGATTAGCTAAGATAAAGCCTCCATGCAAGGAATGAAAAGGTAGGAGGATAGCAAGGAATGAAAAAGTAGGAGGATAGGGGGTCCCCCAGTCATATACCCCTCTTTCCCTCGAAAATTTCTAAGGGAGAACAATTCACCATAACATAAAATGAGGTGGAGGAAATACAAGCTTTAATCCAACCAATAAACATATTAGGGAAACCTAAGACCTCATAATTTGCAACAAGAAATCCCAGCTAACACAATCAAAGGCTTTGTGAAAATTTACTTTTATAAGGCAATTAGGAGAGGAATTCTTCCTAAAGTAGCCTTTTAACAATTCCTAAATAATTAGGATGTTATCTCCAATATTTCTCTCCTTTATAAAAGCCCCTTAATTTTTACTAATTATATAGTTGAGTACTCCTTTAACCCTATTAGCGAAGATTTTAGCAATAACCTTATAAAAAAAGTTGGTACATGTTATAGGCTTGAAATCACCAAATTGTGATGGGTTGGAGCATTTGGGCACTAGGCATAAGGTCTTATTAATTTCCTTGAGGAGGCATCCTTTTCCTTTAGCAAAGAATTCTAAAATAGTTTGCTTTACGCAAGAGCCAACCTCATTTCATGGAAGAAACAACCACTTAACCCATCCTGCCTATGAGCTTTATTGCCCTTTAAGTTGAAATAATGTTTCCACAATCTCTGTCATCAGTAGGCTTAATGAGTGCTTGGGAATTAAAGTGAGATTCTTTCTATTCATTTAAAATCTCTCCTACCTGCTATTATCTTAATGTCGGGGACCACCATACTCAGCCGTGAATGAAGAACATGTGACCTGTTACTTTTAAGATTTATTTCTATTTTTACCAAAAAAAAAAAAAAAATCATACATAAGATGTTTCTTTGAATGAGCATCACAATCCACCAGATGTTACTCAAGCTCATGATTGCTAGAAGTATGTGCAACGCTTGAAACGGTGCTTCCACAAATTAACAGTGGTGCAAATATTTCATTTGGTTCTGCCGATGCGATGAAGATTGTACATAAACTCTACCTCTAAATCCAACCAGTATGAATAATACCACAAGAACTAATAGCCAAAAAATAATGGAGAATAAGAGAAGTTAAGAATTGACAAAGAACAAAAGGATTAGCTCCAAGGATCGTCCCAGCCTTTAGGCCCATCTCTTTTCACAAAATCAATAATTGCTTGAACAGCTTCTTGGACTCTGTTAGAAAGGGAGTGATTCCCATGTTGGATCTCTACTGTCTCTGCACCACCCATTGCTCTGCTCAATCTGCCACGCATACCCAAAAAAACACAACATTATTATTTGATTATGTTAAAAGCAGAGCCCCTCCCCTCTTCTATCTCTCACAAACACAGAAGGAAAAGAACACACGCCCAACTGTCACTCTAACTGAACTGAACTCAATTACGTTCACGAATTAGAGTTGAATAAAAATTGCATGCAATATTGATAATGGAAGAACTAACAAGATGAGAGTTTTAATTGTCACCTTTCAACCAATGCTTTCTTATCAACATACTCTGGAACATATTCATCAGCCATGGAAAAAATTACCTGGACACAAAGACGTCTCATGTTAAAGTTTAAGAAATTGGAAAAGCAGTACTGAATTCTAAACCAACTTCCATCAAATACCCATCAGTTTACTATTACCTCCCAACAAAAATATATTAGCTCTGTGAAATGTATCCAGACATTAGCAAAGAATATCTACATTACACATCTCCACCGAGCATTACAAGACAACCGATTTTACAAGCAAAAAGAATCTAGGAATTAGGTACCTGACAAGGTGTGTTGCACATATGCCCAAGTCTCATTTTCATTTGGTCATCATTAAGATCAGAGCTGAACATGTCATCATCTCCATTGTAAGCACAAAGGGAGTGATACCTGCATTGCCATTGCTTATAGGTAAGAGTTTTCCCTTACAAACCCGTCAACTTTGAATACAATTAAGAACCAATAGTTGACTTTTCTGCAACAATCCTAGCTCAAAATCAGAGGCAGACAAAACCTCAAAGCTGAAGAAACTACCTACTAATAAATTATAATCTCATTAAACCTTGAATGACAACCAATCAGGACTCTCAAAGAAACGGGTACAAAATTGCATACTGACCTGTAAGCAGTTATCGGAGCAAAAGAATCAGCTTCCCTGGGCATTAATTCCGACCCCCGCCCTTCTGCTATCATGGTTGAAGCCAAGTCAATCATAGCTGCTGTTTCAGGAAGGGTTGCTCTGTACTCCCGATCACTAACTGGAGCCTGAATTTTCCAAATAAAATTTACAGATAAATGAAGCTGTAAACCAATGCACAACATACAGGAAACAGCAAGAAAAAAATTGTCAAAGATAAGAGTCATGCTATCCAAAACTCAATGGGAATCATTAGACCCCAAATATGTGTAGCATTTCTCTATATATACGCTATTTGCTATCAAGGCGACATTGATAGTTTCTGTTTAGAAAGCTATTGTGCATGAAGCTTTTGAAAAATTTTCTTATCAAGTAATACTTTCATAATCTTTAGCATTTTTCAGAAACTAGTAGACAGAATTATTGCAATGGAGTATTTACAAATTACAACATTGTGGATATCCCTTTTCAAATCAAGATGTCAATTCAAATAGAAGAAAGAATCCCTGAGAGATTAGCCACACAGGATGCAAAACCCAGCACTCTATTATGCCGGGCCCTTTGAACTCAACCAGGAAGTGTTAACCCTGCATTGCCCTCAAGAAGTTACCAACAAACAACAGCAGACTAACGATATTACGAAAGTACATATGGATGTGGTGCTACACTAGTAGTCTTTTTGAAAGTGTTTAACAAACTAGTTGAGATAAGCTGGAGACATCTGACAATTAAACCAGATCAAGGGAGTGCCCCTTTATCAGACCTGAACGTTCATTCAACAGAAGAACTGTAAATTTTATGACAGGTGTAACAGCTCACAAAGGTCATTCAAAATAATAGCATGGCATTGCAGTTTCTTCATTGAAATTTAGAAAGATATTTATCTAAACAGTTAATCAGTTACCTGCAAAATGGCAGCACGGACTGCTCGGGAGCATGCTGCATTAGTACGCATGTAATGCACAATAACCTAGATTAACAAAGAAACCTTGTGTGATATTTTCAAGAGAAAGTTTTATATAAATGTAGAAAACAATTTTCACAGGTGCTTAGCCTTAACCTGGCAACCAGTACTGTGTCCAAGTAGCACCACACCCTCAGAATTTTCTTTATTAATTAAATGACTTATCAACTGATCGATCTCCATGGCATCCTTCAAAATAAAAGATGCAACATAATCTTAAAATTGAGTTTTAAAAAATCAAATTTTATGCACAGAAAAATTAGAACATGTATTAAATGTTCCAGGACAGGTTTAGATTATCCTTCTACTTTTGTGATTTCTTAAAATTGGAATTGGTTTTGGGTGGAGTTGGTCTTACATAGGAATGGGTTCAGCAATGTTTGCTTCCCATCTGTAAACATAGGACAATGAAGCAAGCAGTTCTACCGGTAGTAAAGTTCGGGGTTTAAAAGTGTTCGTAAAGCTTATTGAAAGATGAGAGAAATTTACTTGCTGCAAGCTGGAGATGCCATATCCACCATATGAGGATGACATAAGTAACTGAACAAGTGACCATTTTTCCTTATCCAGAGCAATTGCAAGGGGTTCCAAGTATCTGAAAAATTGAAGAGAAATGTTGACAGTGTGGATTGTAACTACAAGGTAAAAGAAAAAGAAATCAGTTTAAAACAAAATATACTATAATACATACTCTGTTGCAAGAAAACCATCTGTCAATCCACCAATAAAAATTAATTGTTGTTTGTAGTCACCTGTTTTAAATGCAACCTACAGAGATAAGAACTAAACCATTAGTGAAATGTCATGCCAACTAATGTATCCAAATTCCAAACATAACAGAATATACAAAAACGAAAACTGAAAAAGCTAAAGAAAAAGGTGAAGTCCTTAAAGATACTAGATAGACTATGATACTTTCTCGAGTCAATTCCAAGCTTTTGATACCAACAACAATTCCTACACAAACCAAGACACACAAGAAAAAAGCTAAGGTTGCTAATTGAGTGATAAACATCTTTATAATACAAAAATCCCAACATTAAAGTATTTGTCAACAAAAACCACGCCACTACATTGTATCACTCATTTGTCTGGGGAACTTATTCCAATTAAATTAGTTTGTAATGATAGCACTATGTATTCTGCACAGACTCTGCACATAACTCAAACCTTGATGCTTTAAGCGTGTAAATGGCACAAATGCGTCCACTTCACCACTTGTTAAGCAATTTCACATCTCTACAACCAAACCTTATCAATCAGTACGCACTATCTTGCTCCAAATAAATCATTCCAGCATTGACGTGACTTAATTGTACACAGATGCTATAAAAGAGTAAATGGCAAAAATACATTCACTTCACTTGCTCATGTTTAGCAATTCGTATCTGTACATGGAAACCTCATAACATCACTCGGTACGCACTACCTTGCACCAAATATTTGATTCCAAATGACGTGAGGTAAATTGCTCATAGATGCTTTAAATAACAAACCATGATGACAGATCGGAACCCAATTAAGATAAGGTCGAAATTAATAAAAAATGAATAGCTTCCCTCTACAACTGACAACTGTAATACTCACAATTCTAATACCCTCAAAATTTCAAGACACTCAAAACCAAATCAAATCGCCAAAAAGATTGAATCTTTAAGAATAAAAAAATACCTGAATTGGCTTTGGCCCGTACTTAAAAAGAACGCCGTGGAACTGGTTCTTACCCTTGACGGGGCCAACACTCTCAGCGCTGGAAGCGGCGTAGTTGTTGGACACCTTGAGGCCGGACGACCTATCGGAACGGCCACGAACGATGCCGGAGAACCATGAAGTGGTGGTGGAGGAAGAAGAAGAAGAAGATGATGATGATGAAGAGTAGGTTGGAGAAGAAGAAGAGGAAGAAGATAAAGAGAGATTCATGACAATTAGAAGGAGAAGAGAAGTAGATTTACAGACTCCATTAAAGGCGAGAAGAGATTGTGATTTGTGAGGGATCTACACTCCAGAGATTTGAATAACGAAGCCAACGTCATGCTCAAACCCCACGCGCCTTGGACTGCGCGTTTACTTTCAATTTATGACCTAATGTTGTTAGGATAATTAAACATACGTTTTTTGAGAAAATGTACAATTTTTTTAATTAATCAGTAAATTTTATACAAATACGAAAATGTTACGTACAGAACTAGAGATTTTTCTCTCTTACCAATTAAAAGGAAAAAGGTAGTGCAAAATCTTAAGCACTACCATCAACACTCCTCCGCTAACTTCCTATCAAGAAATCTTATAGATCTAGCTCTTGGACCCAGTAATATAAATTCAGTAACAGACATTCCAGTAACACAACAATTTAACATTCCTATACCGAACCCAAACAAACCAAAGTAACAATCAGATTGACTGAAAATGAAGCTTGAAAGTCTTATTTTACTTGCCCACTATCATGATTGTCTTCATCTCGCAAGCCATTATCAATAGAGCTTCCGTAGGAAATGATTCACCTGCATCCCCTCTTTTTTCTATCAGAAAAGTTATATGTGCAGTTACTTGTGCAAATACCAAACCTGAAATAGCAAACCTGCAAAACAGTAGTTAGTGTATAATTTCTACCTCTAATTACGTTCCCACAGTGTTTGAGCTGAGATTTTCTAGAACTTGGAAGATTACTTTGGAGTGTAAGCTTTCCACATCCATGGCCTCATTCTTGAATGTTCTTGAATTTCTTTCAATTCAAATGTTATAAACAATAGTGGAAAGTAGGATAGGGAAAAGGTTACTGTAAGAGGATTTATGGTTAAACTAATTGAGGATGGATTGAAGGCTTGTACCGTTGGGAATGCATATTTGGAAGTGGTTGAGACAATGCTCCCATACTAATTTAGAGAATGAGCATTCAAAGAACAAATAGTCATTGGATTCATTATCCGAGTTACACAAGGAAAATTGGTTGTGTAACTCTAGTTAGGCGTATGGAGATAAAGAAGTTTATCCCTTGTTTGTAGTTTTTTAAAGACAGCCAGCCACAGCATGAAAGAACACCTAAGGCTGTTGTTTTTGAACCAACCAAATTATGCCAATAAATAGTCCGTGTTGAAGGTCTCAAGAATTTATAGGCTAAGCCATTGGTGTACCTTTTTGAAGGGCTAGGCAACCATTCCAAATAATCCGATGTGGAGCTAGTTGGTTGGTACGGTAAAGATTTAAGGTTACCAATGCACTGTATAGGTATTTCCTACCAGCTCCACTCATTTTATTCCTGATAACTTCATAAACTTTTGTGGTCATAGGTAGTGTAGATCCATTGATCTCCCTCGGTGTAGAGAAGTTCTTCAGGATTCCTTAAGAATGCCAAGGATCCTGCCATAAGAGAGTATAGTATTTGTTCCTTATCCTAAATTTGAACTAGTTCCCCAATTTATCCCTCACAGATAAGATTTTCCTCCATTTCCAAGAGCTATTATTAGTAGGTTGGGTACTCCAAAATATTTTCCTTCTCAATATGATCATATGCACCCACTTAACCCACAAAGCCTCACTATCAGAAAACAAATACCAGATCCGCTTCTCAAATAAGACAAAATTACATGTTGGCAAATGTTTAATCCCTAAACTTCCCTCCCTTTTCGATCTATTAATGTCATCCATTTTACCTTAGCATGAGAATTGATATCCACCTTCCCAGCCCACAAAAAATTCCCAAGTTTAGATTCGATCTCCTTATGGATGGAAGAAGGGAGAATGAAGTGTGTTGTAGCACCCTCTAACCACAGGGTACACACCGGGATGCCCGAAGTTTTATTCCGGTACATATCCTATGTTTGATCACTATATTCACTTCATATGGCATAGTATCATAATTTACTTAAGATCATAAGAAGATCACAATATTTTAAAACCAACCTTTTCCTCCTTTCATTTCTCAAAATCGAAAGTCTACATAAGTTTTTCAACATTTTTCCATAGGTACATCACCAAAGACCTAATACAATAATACTATAAAAAAGAGGAAAATATATACAATCTAACTACACCATCCAAAAAAAAAACCTCAACTGACCGACCTTTGAGCCATGAATTTTTTTGCCAAACACAATTTACACGGTTGGTAGAGCCTCTTAGTAGCTAGAGTCATCTTTCGGTCCTAAAAGGATAACGTTGTAATTTTGGTGAGTTTTGTGAACTCAATGATGTAACCATCATCGGTGGTTTACTCAATTCATGTAACACATCAACTCATATCACAATTATTTCACAATTTTGCATTTTTCATAAGTAACCCATTTTCACTTAAGCATAAGCAAGTTTGCATTCCACTCAATCAAACATACTTAACAAGATGCACATGCAATGCTCATGAGACACTTTTCCAATTATTACGCTGTTGTGACTAAGTGCCTGAACTGTCCCATATAGGGCTCATTAAACGTTGAGCGTAAGGCTTTGAATCACTTGTGAGCTCGAGGCTCAGTTTCACTCCTTGAGCTTTAATCTCTAATCGGTGGTTACTCTGGTCACAATTGCCATTATCTGATTATGCATCCATGAATGGAATGCATGTACCACAATCAATCACAGTATATAGCACGTAGGTCTTCACCTTCACATTCAAGCAGCACTTTAGTATTTCAACCCACATTACACAATCATCGGACCTTCTGTCTGGAATCCACAATCAAATACATTCATTTATCATTCAAAACACGAATTAGGCAAACAAGTAATTAAGTGAGACCATCTAGGTTACTCACAAGTTGCTCTCGAAGCTAATGCCTGGAAGATCTGGCAACATCTTGACGTTGAAGTTCTAGTTGCTCCTTTATAACAAATAATTTATACAATATTAAAATTTGCACAACTATCAGTATCCAATAATGCATATGTATGAAATGAATTATGTACAATGCGTGTTCATGATAGTCCCGGGGAAATTTCCATCCTAAAATCGATCTCATATCAAAACTCATCTAAGTATAATTTATACTTAGGTTTATGCCTCACTACAACCATTGAAATCACAATTCATTATTCACTAACTTACTTTCAGATTTTCCAAAACAGCCCTTCCGGTTTACTGTTCACCATCAATCAGAAGGTGAAAATGAGATAATTAGGTCAAAATATCTTCTAGAAAAGTGTTCCTACATCTCTTATCTTTCCATTGATGCCAAAATTACTCAATTTGGTTCAGTGAGTCAAAAGATATATTTCAAACATTTTTGGACTGTTCTTGTCCAAATAGTATACTATGCACAACTTCCATCTGAAATTTACACATCTTAAAGACTGAATTAGATTCCAATTTCTTCATACCATTTGTAGCTCTATGTCTTTAGTTTACCATAAATTAGAAATCATCTCATTTGGATCAGTAGAGCTCCAACAATCGCCAAAATACCGAAGTATGTTCAGTGGAATAACACTAGTTCATACTACTTAAGAGCACACTCACTGTACCTGTCCCACTCTTTTCACTCAATATTTTTCCATTCAATTCAGATTGCTATTATTCTTGGTGGGGATGTAGATCAATGTCTTACGAAACCAATGGTTCAAGAATCAAGTCATTTGGAGGTCTAGAGAAGAAGTTATGGCCAAAAGAAGAAACCATGTTTATGACCTCAATCAAAACGAACTTGTTTTGGTACGATTTTCATAACTTTCACAAGAAATATTGGATTGATTTTGTTTTTGGACCATTGGAAAGAAGACTTCGAGATATACGACTTTCATGAAGAAGTAGAAGGCACATTCTTTCATATGAGGGGTCGAAAATGGATCAAATGATATGATGTCATTTTTTAGATGAAGTGACGTCATCAGACGATACAAGGTTGGGAAAATTATCGTAACTTTCCCTACAGAGATCATATCAGGGTTTTCTTTAACTGGATGGAAAGAAGACTTCAAGATTGTATGAAGAAGTAGAAGGCAATTTCTTTCATATGAGGGGTCGAAAATGGATGAGAATATATGATGTCATTTTTTAGATGAAGTGACGTCACCAGACGAAACAAGGTCGGGAAAATTACCATAACTTTCCCTACAGATATCGGATTAAGGTGTTCTTTATATGGTTGGAAAGAATAATTCAAGAGATATAACTCTTATGAAGACCTTAAAGACCAATTCTTTCATCTAGAGGATCAAATTTGGGCTAGAATATGTTCTGGTCAAAGTGAGACAATGTTGACGTCATGAGACGAATTGCTGACGTCATACTGAGACAAAGCAAAATTAGATGGTCAAACTAAGATGTAAAAAGTCAAACTAAGATGATGATGACGTCATGAGATAAATACTGACGTCATATTAAGATGGAAGCAAAATAAGACGGTCAAATTAAGACGCAAAAAGTCAAACTAAGACGATGAACAGTAACTTCGTCTTACTTTTGCTCTAGAACGTCTCCACTTGTAAAGATCATAACTTTTGACTCCGATGTCCAAAATTTTCATATAATATACCGTTTGAAAGATAAAAAGAAAGATCTGTAACTTTCAAGAAGGCAACTTTGCCCAAATATATTTATATCAATCCAAAATTTGCCCCTAAATTACGAAGACAAATGATTCATTCATACACCAACACTGCACCCAATTCTTCACTTCATGACAAATTTTGAGACCCTTAGAGACATAATGAAATTTGATGTCTTCATACAAAATGTAGCCATATATCTCTAGTTTACCATAAATCAAGAATCATCTCGTTTAGATGACTAGAGAAAATGTTGTGGCCAAAAGATTGAAGTATACTCATTTAACATTTTCCAGATCACTACCAATCTTGTTTCTAAATCTTTCTTTATTACAACTCATACCAAGATCACTCTTTCTACTCCTTCTACTCATAATTTTCAATAAAAACACATTTAATACCATTTATACCTAGAAGTTGTCAATGAATGCATGTACCAATTTTTATGTGAAAACATTCCGTATTTATGTGCATATATGCTAATATGATGCATGAGTAAGAAAATACATTGTCTCAATTTCTCTTTGAGTTCACAAATACTGAAAGTTCGGGTCCTAACCCTTAATATGGGGACGTGATGTTACACCTAGACACCTCTTTAACTGTTTAATATTTTTGGTTTAAATCTTAGACATCCCTCCTAGGTTTGTAAATTAAATACATAGACGTCGTTTTATATTTCTTATCTTAATTTTCTAGTTCAAATCCTACACACCTTTCTAAGTTCATGATTTTATACTTAGACATCTCTCTAAGTCCCCCATGCCAATTTTCATTTCAAATCTTATATGTTCTTCTAGGTTTTCATTATAATTTTGTGTCCTAAATACAATTCAAAGTTCTTTTGATCTTTTAATCAATTTACTTCATTTCAATTCTTTAAGAGACAAAAGGTAAGTATCTTTGTGCACCTACAATTACAAATGTATGCACCTATGGTCTATATATTCTTATAAGATAGGATGAGTATAGGGGAGCAGTTGTTAACACTTCATTCTCTCATTTACATTTTGTCAATTTTTATTTGTTTATTTGAAAATTTTAAGAAAAATAAAAAAAACCATGTTTTATTTTTTATTCATTTTAATCTAATTTTTGTTTTCGTGACTTTTTCACTGGATTCTATTTGCTTGTTATTAATTATATTTTATTTTTAAATATTTTTGTTAAATTTGACAATATAAATTACTAATTAATCTTGTTTCAATTTATTTTTATTTTTGTTTTAGATCATTTCTTTTAGTTACATTTATATCATAATTGATTTACTTTGGTTTTGATCTTTAAAATTTTTGTTATGGATTTGTTTAATATTCCTTACAATTAATTTCATGTTAAAAAGTGGGATTAAAAAATATTTATTACTATTAAGTAAACAAATAAAATTTGGAGTCAAAATGATAAAGCAACAAGGGAATAAATTATAAATTAGGACAAACGTCTAACAAACATATAAGAG